>ML818231.1:144053-191098 GCA_009831015.1 Picea engelmannii
ATATATATTATTAAATAATTTTTAAAATTATTATTGAAAAAAAAAATTAAATCCGAAGAGAACTCTTGATGGCATAAATGAGTGTTTTATCCATGTATTTTTCTGCCTCTTTCCTGGTTATCAAGCCTATCAATATTTGTTGACTGGAATGGATTTCTTGATTTTTCCTTCTAGTTTGGTCCATTGTCAACATGCACAATTGAGGACTAGATTATCTGGTGAGCACATCTTCTAGGTAGTTGAGTTGCCCTGGCTTATATTCAATATCAAAATCAAAATTATCTAGCCAAATTGTCCATTTTTGTATCCTTGAATGACTTTCTATTAGCAACTTTTCATATTTCAACATATCAAGATGTTGACGTGGGAAAACTCGCCCTTTTTCAACAACAAGAGTTATCCCTGATAAGAAGTCCCAATCAAATCCATCACTGTTTGGAATAGGGAACCCATTCAGATTCTAGCGCGACAACCATTTCTGGTTTTGGTTTTACCGATTGCGGATCAGTCCACCAATGAAGGTTTCCTAAGCTAAATAATGAAATGAAACTAATCTAAGTTGTATGCATCTAGACTAAACTAAAGGAACCAGAGAGTAGACATAGAACTAGCAATGCTCTTGTCGAGGGCTTGAGAAATAGTTCACACAAAGAAAAGACAACAACATGAATAAACAACTACAAATATAGAATAGTCTAGTATTTGAACAGTCATTTACGGTTCTACACCCACAAATTTAGTCAAACATTCTCTTAATAACATAAATAAGAATGAAACCATCATACATAAGAATAGTCTACAATATGAAGTACATTCTTACACAAACCAAGTTTTTAGAAAACGCAAAGGAATAGTCCACAATACGTCCAACACGAGAATAAAATCTCTCCAAAAAATAACTTGGCCAAACTGACTTCTCCTCATTAAATGTTTCAGTAATAGTACATTAAATCCCTAAGGAATGCTCCTCAATTTTAGTTAACACTGTATTCCAAAAATAGTTCAGAAAATGTACAATGCTTGAAGAGGGAAAAATCCCTTTACTTGGGTACAATTCCCATATTTATTGAAGTTCAACATGACTCTTAGCCTTCCACCTTCCCCCAATGACCTTTCATTTACTGACATTTATCTTTRTTCTCTTTKTAATGATGAGAGAATAAGGATAGCAATTACATTTCGGATTTGTCTTTTAGCGTTGGTGGGCCATCATGGATTTAGGCTATAGTGCATCTCACCCACCATAATGGTTGGCTTGGACATTGGGAGTTTCGATCATCATAGGGTTYAAACTATCTCTTCGGTCATTTGAGTTYGATCCCCTTCATTACCAYGACAAATTTTGTTGTTGTTTTTTTATCTATCATTGTTGGTTGTAGATCACATTGCGAGGATGTTGAGTATGACCTCCCTTAGGAATTGGTACTTGACACCATTCAACATGCAGTGGATGAGTGACCACATAATATCCTCAAAATACACTATTAACACTACACATTTTAAACCATAGAACTAAAAAATTAACTAATTGAGATTTCATATGTGCTTCCATGAGTTTGGTTCCTAATTCCTCTACTCTTGATTGAGGTGTCATGTTCTCTGGGGCTGTTAACACAGTGTCAGATATTAATCCATAAAAAATAGAAAATTGGTGAGGAATTTATCAAATAATATAACTAATAATTTGTATATCTCAAAAATACCTTTCCAACGGTATAAAGAACGCGCAAAACGGACACCCAAGTCAAACGTTATGGCCAAAATATGAAAGACAGTTTTATAGGGTCTTGTCCTTTTTTCAGAGGAGTTAGTGGGAACTCCTCCAGTGAAATATTTCGGTGTAAACTGGAGGATTTTGAGCGAAATCCTCTAGTGTAAACCAGAGGATTTTTAATGAACTCCTCTGTTGTAAACTGGAGGATTTTGAACGAACTTGGAGCACTTTGAAGGAACTTTCAAAGGAGTTTGTGGGAACTCCTCCTTAGCTTTCAAAGGAGATTAAAGGAACTTTCAAAGGATTTTGTGGGAAATACTTTTGTATGAACCAATTATCATCAAATTAACTCCATTGGGGTGTTCCATAGAAGTTTCCAACAACTCCTCCTTCACGGGAAGACAAAATCGGAAAAAATTCCAAGTGTCCTTTTACAGGGAAGAAACAACAAGACTTGAGTTCGAAAGTGCATAACTTTCTCATATGATGTCTGATTGAGGTGTCATTTTTTTTGCAACGAAAAGAGAATAGAGAGACTCTTCTATCTATATAAACCAACATGTTCTTCAAGCATTTGACTAGATCCATGTTTAATGAAGGCCACAGTTAACGAGACTTGCTTGGTGGGAAATCCTTGGCGATCGTTTTGGCACTTCCGTGTCTCAAATTTAAATTCTTTCAATTCCATTAGAATCATAATCATGTATAATTTATGGTTTTCATGTTCTATGGATGAAAAATATAGTTTGAATAATGCCAAAAAATTGTGCTCAAAGGCATTTTTTAATGGAAGTTTGGGTCTCGTTCTTGTTGTTTCTTTTCCCAAATCCAGCTTCATCAGTTCTTGTGTCATCTGTGTTATATAGGATTTTAATTCATCCATTGAAGTTGAGTTAATGTGTCAGTATCATAGAAATATAAATATGTGAAAATGACCAACTGGCGTTTAGAGAGATTAACACTGTTTAGGAGCTGAGAGGATCAATTTTCTTCTAATATGCATTTAAGAGCCAATGCAAGACCTATAAATGTTTCAATTAGACCATATAATTATATATGACACTTTCGTGATCATGGTTAGTCATAAAAACAAAAAGCGCAAAACATGCATGCTAGTATGATATGCGTAATGAAAACTGTTGACAACAAAGACATGTTTTATTACGATTGCAACATGAAAATCAAGAAAGATATGCGATCAATCACTAGTTAACTGGTCATGCATAAAAATATTAATCATTAGAAATGATATGAGCTTGAATGACATGAGAAGCAAGAAGCAGTTGACTTGGAGGAGAATAGAAGAGGTCATAATATGAAGGCGAGTCTTGTTGAAAGGGTTGATGTTGGTGAAAGAAAGAAGATCCCTTCAATATGCTTAGTGTTGATGAGGGGTCAACTCGTCTACAAGAAATGTGTTGGAGAGAGAGAGAGACGAACCTCATCGATATGCTATGTATTGATGAAGAAAGAGAGAAATCATCGATAATGTGTATTGGCGGGTTAGAGTGATCAGAATAAATGTTGTAAATGGTAAAGTATGGAGAGTGAGAAGAGATATTTGGTTTTGAAATTTGCACGAGAGATTCTAGGAGACTTTTTAGTGGAAAATTTTAGTAGGGGGGCCAATTTCTTCTCTTAGGGAAAATATAAGAGAATAAATTAGGGAGGGTGTTCTGTAGGCACACCAATTGGCGACTCACTAGGCGAAGCCAAAATATATGTTAGTCTTCCATAACTTACAAGCAGAAAATGTAGAGGGTAAGAAAATCACTTTTAAGATTAAAAATTCTATGGATAATGTACAATAGTTACTTGAAAGATTACACTATGGTGGGCTCACTTGTGATGCTTTCTTGTTGGCTAGTGAAACTCATCTACTATAAATAAAGGACAAATTATTGTTAGATTTATTTCCTTAAACCACATCGACGATTTGGGTTGGTATCTATGTCATGAGGTTCATATAGGTTTAGGATAAATACATATTTTTCACCAGGTGTGTGTGTGTATCACATGTGTTTCTCCACTGCCTGTAAGCATCCATTTCCCCGATAGAGTCGCCATGCAATCGTAGACCTTTCTCCACTGCCAACGAGCATCCATAGCCTCGACGATGATATATGCATGTCCCCTAGTCTAGTCAAAATTTCTTTTCCATTCTCTCCTCGTTTATTTAGTGAATTCTTAGCATCCAGTGGATAGGGAAAGCTATGACTTTTTATCATGATAGGGGATGACTACCAGATATTGAAATTTATTTGAATATTTGTTGCACCTAAGTACATAAATTTATCCCTTTTGGTTTTCAACCTTTAGACTTTGACACTTCACCTTCCAAGAAAATAGATACTTAGTGTGTGCATGGTTCCCCATTACATGGCATCTGCTCACCAGTTGTCATGCAAGATTGACCATTGATTAACCACTTTGTTAAGTCATGGTCTGACTGTTGTCACAATATTCCAAAATAGTTTTGATTTATATTCAAACAAAGACTCTTAATTCTCCTCATGAGCTAGGAAAGAGATGCAAGCTGATTCGAACCTGCTTTTAGTATCAAGGCGTTGCTTGTAAAATACAAACAAGTGTGAGCTATATGTATGCCATCAGATATAATGAGGAATTACAATCCAAACAAAAACTAGAGAAAAAGATGCCTGCAAGGAAAAAGATGATAAGGAAAGACAGTGAAGATATGTAGATGAACTTGGCCCAAAATTTGTTTCAATTGAAAAAATGAAACCTCTAAAAAATGAAGATCAAAGATATACAGTTAGCAAGGTGTTGACCAAAAATTGGTCACCCCTATTTTCCCGCTCATGGAATAACAATAAAATTGATATAAGTAAAACAAAATTTTTGAACGATAACAAGTTCATCGTGTAGCCCTCATTCTTATCTTCATCACACATTTTTCAGATTCAAAATATGAGTTCATATGCTCAAGATATCCAAGTTTGTGCTTAAGCGACAAATGACACTTCTTCCATGTGGAACAAAGATAATTTCTTGGAAATACATCTAAAATTTCGGGTTCATAACCCATGCATTTTCTTGAATTTTTTGAGCCCAAGACCTATGGTTTTTCTTCTTATTATAGCATGTCGAGTTCACTTACCACACTCACCATGATCCACTCTTCTCTCATCTCATCTCATCTCTTATTATCTAACACATAGAATTCTTTTTAAACCCACTCACACACCTCCCCATTCTTGTCCTCACCCCTTATTTCCACACTTAGTTTTATTTTTATATTTTATATCACCCACAACATCATGACTTCATTCCTTATACCTCCCTCACTCACGGGAACCCGCCATACTCCTCACACCTACCACACTCCTTATCTCTCCATACTCCCTCTTCCCCTTCATCTCAACACTTAATTATTTCTTCACTCATCTCCCTCACCACAGGTTGGCGGACTCACATACTCTCATACCCCCCTCACCTCCATCACTCCCCAACCCGCCAACCTGAAAACCTATTTCCTACACTTTTAACCCCCCTTACCTTACCTCTGCCACTCACATTTCTCCCCATCCCCCGACACTACCCTCCCTTTCCCTCTTGTTCCACCATCTTCCACACTTTTAACCCCCCTTACCTCACCTCTGCCACTCACATTTCTCCCCATCCCCCTGCACTACCCTCCCTTTCCCTCTTGTTCCACCATCTTCCACACTTAAACTATATGTTAAATTCATTACATGAATTATTAATCCGCCACTCACATTTCTCCCCACCCTGCTACAGTACTACCCTCCCTTTATCTCTCGTTCCACCCTCTTCCACACTTAAACTATATGTTAAATTCATTACATGAATTATTCATCAACCAACGAAAACACTCCATGTAACAATTGATTATTACATGACACATGTGATACACTTTTGTGACACATTTCAGTTTATTACTGGTGACACATGGTAAACATATGGCACCATACCACTTGTGACACATTGCAATGAATGGAGATAATAATAATTCATGTAATGAATTTAACATATAGTTTAAGTGTGTGACACATGGTAAACATATGGCACCATACCACTTGTGACACATTACAACTAATGGAGATAATAATAGTTCATGTAATGAATTTAACATATAGTTTAAGTGTGGAAGAGGGTGGAACGAGAACACTCCATATACCAACTAATTATTACATGACACGTGGTGACACACTTTTGTGACACATTTCAGTTTATTACTTGTGACACATGGTAAACATATGTCACCATACCACTTATGAAACATGACTAATTATTACATGACATGTGGCGACACACTTTTGTGACACATTTCAGTTTATTACCTCTGACACATGGTAAACATATGGCACCATACCACTTGTGACACATTGAAACAAATGGAGATAAAATACATGACATGAATTGAACATATAGTTTAAGTGTGTGACACATGGTAAACATATGGCACCATACCACTTGTGACACATTGCAACGAATGGAGATAATAATAATTCATGTAACGAATTTAACATACAGTTTAAGTGTGGAAGAGGGTGGAATGAGAACACTCCATATACCAACTAATTATTACATGACACGTGGCGACACACTTTTGTGACACATTTCAGTTTATTACTTGTGACACATGGTAAACATATAGCACCATACCACTTGTGACACATGACTAATTATTACATGACACGTGGTGACACACTTTTGTGACACATTTCAATGTATTACCTCTAACACATGGTAAACATATGGCACCATACCACTTGTGACACGTTGCAATGAATGGAGATAAAAAACATGACACACTTTTGTGACACATTTCAGTTTATTACTTGTGACACATGGTAAACATATGGCACCATACCGCTTGTGACACATGACACATGGCGACACACTTTTGTGACACATTTCAGTTTATTACCTCTGACACATGGTAAACATATGGAACCATACCACTTGTGACGCATTGCAACGAATGGAGATAAAAAACATGGAGACATTTGAATGGTTGACTCATCATGCTAACTGGGCATGAGGTGGAGGTGAATTTAAAATATTATTTTACTATTCAATTTCCCAAGGAAGGTCGAATTACCAAATCTCTATAGTCTTCTCCTCTTTTAATTCTTACCAAGTGTATATTACACTATTTATTATATACACTAAAGACTTCAACAATCCCATGCATGTGGGATAAGAATTATGAGGAAAAGTAGAAATTTTAACAAAGGAGGTTGAAATTTAATCTAAGGGCCCAGATTGCCCCATCAAATTCCATGAATGGTTGTTGAGCATTAATCTTCTGAATACCATATATTGAGATATGGGAGTCATAATTGCAAAACATTTACCTCGTTGGAAAGGTATTTTGATGAGGAAGATTATGGAACATGTATTGATGGATGAAATTTGCTAGAAATTTCTTAAAAATTAAAAGAACATTCAGAAACATTTTTATGCCTCACTGATAAATATGCTTGACACCTCAACTTCATGAGGTCATATATTGAGATCCAGAGGATAAAATCGCACCTAGGAGAACTCGTTGGAAAGATAAGAAGATGAAGATAGAATCTAAATTGGTTTAAATGGTTGAAAGGTTTATTATAACATCCATAAAATTAAAACACATTCCCCTTCTTAAAAAGGAAATTAATTACATTTTTGAAAATAAAAGTTTTTTATTTTTATTTTATTAAAGATGAAAATGGGTCAAATTCAAGATACAAATATCAATGATGTCAATTAATTAATGATAATTAATTAAGTCATTAATTAAAATGAATATTTCAAGAATAAAATTGTACGGGAAATTCAAGAAGGGAAAATCGTAACTTCCTTAAGGAGTTAGAAGAATTGTTTTAAAATGAGAAGAAATGCATCATCAAGGGTTCCATGATTGAGACAAGCATGGGAAGAATATAAAAATAAAAAGGTACAAACATCAATATGCATCAAATATTCTGATCAATGAAAAGAGAATCTCCATCTTCTCCACTCTTTTTCTTCATCTACACCATTTTCTCAAAGCGTTATGTTTGGATTTCTGAATTGAGCGCAAGGATGAGATTCTTGACTGTTCCTCTTGTATTCTTCAAAAACAAATTCTTATATGATCATGAAGTATTCAAAACCATGTATGTAACTTTCTGAGATTTTGTGTATTGTTGAATATATTTCATGAATAAAACTCCACCAAGAATTACTTCGGAGCATGACTTCAATGATGTTTCAGATCTTGGGATTTCTGAGTGTGAAATGTTTGAAGTATGCTTATCAAATTCTCTTATGTTATAACTGTTATACTCTTTTAAAATTCTTTGAATGATCGAAATCATTTCCTCCTTTTTCTCAAGAGAAGATATGGATGTATTTGTATGTGATTAAGAAGGTTGTATATATGATGTTGAACAAAGAGATATTATGATATTGAAGCCTCCGTTCAATATTTATGTTGTTAAAAGATTTCTTGTTGCACTTGAAGATTAGATCAAGTTATTAAATAACCATTCTATGTATAAATAAAAACAATAAAGATCTATGGTTTGATGTCTAAACAATATCCCTAATCCAAGATATTCAAGATATATATTTTAGCAAAAGAGTACCACCTCTATAAAAACGCGGGGGGATTCATATCCTCGCGAGGTTGTTGTTTCATTCTAAAAATACTCAAACATCAACACAAGGAAAGTAAATTGAGAAAGAGATCATGAACACAAGTTTTTCCAACAACTTTTAAGAACGTTCGTGTATCCCGACCATCTATAAGTTGGTAGTCTCTTGAAAAGACTAATCCAAGTGAAAAATTATATGTATTATTTCATTCAGATGAGATTCATTGCTAGCGCTAGCTAAGTATCACATCCCTCATCCTGATATTCTAAAAACTACCAGCTTATCTTCGGATCCTTGTATTCCAAGAAATAAGGATTTGAACAGAATTCCATTTGTCACCCATGATATGCTTTGATCTAGTTGTGTGGGAGATTCACTCTCTATGTCTTCCATCTCTAAAAAAATTTCTACAATGTGACATGCTCATTTGACCATTGTAACGGCCAATTGTTACGACTACAAAGGACGCAATGCTAAAGAATTTTATTTTTTTAAAAGCAGGACAACAACAACAACAACAGTTAAACCACACAACTTGACGACAAACACCACGCATGCAGATCAATCAACAGACAACAATGACTCGACACACTAGCACATCATGCAATTGGAAAAAACAGACGGTAATCAATAGACAGATAAAATGACTACCCACTCGACACAACCAAGACAATCCTACAAGATAAAGGACGACATCAACCAACCCAACACAATGACTTGACAACTAGTAACTGGAAACCTCTACGGTGCACAAAACCCAAACATGTTAAGGGGTTACAAACCAAGTGGCATCATCAACTACAACGAACAAACGCCCACATCAGGAAGCACATACTCCGGCCAGGTTCTCATTTTCCTCT
The DNA here is from genome assembly GCA_009831015.1 of Picea engelmannii. Lineage (NCBI taxonomy): Eukaryota > Viridiplantae > Streptophyta > Pinopsida > Pinales > Pinaceae > Picea > Picea engelmannii. The sequence continues at coordinate 153,240 of ML818231.1, forward strand.
ATCCATGAGGGCGCGCAATGATCCCCTCATTAGGAATCATGTCATCACCAGGTGATAGGCGCGACAATATCCCTCACACAACATAACCTATCTGGACCAATAACTCAAGAAAAACCAACACACTAGGAGACCGAATTGACTGACAAGAAGACTACACCCACTCACCCAAGAAACAAGTCAACAAGATGCCAGGTGACAACACTCATAACTAAATTGTGCAGCTAACCGAAGGATGTCTGGTTCCTACAAGGCAACCCTGTGTGGTGAAACAACTATGAACAACTACCATTTCTAGTCGATTTAAGGCTCAAGGCGCATAGAACCAATTAATTGTTAAACTATTAATCGTTTTAGCAATAAAATTGTTAAGCCCTCAACCATTAATCTTGTGCAAGCTAGTAAACTATTACACCAATAAACCAACTTGACCAAGATATTACTCAATCAACAATGAAGAAATTCTATCAAGAGAAGTGTCTAAGTATTTTGTTGTAAGAAGCCCCCATGTGTTTTGTTGACCATCATTGACATGTGTCCTTGGATACTCATGTTAAGATAGACTTGCGTAAAGTAGTTGGCTTTTCAAAACCCACAAGTCTCGAAAAAGACAACCCTCCACCTTCTGGTATAGTGATGGACCCCGCTCTTAAAGATATAATTTAATATATAAAGTTGTTTTCAAAGGAGCCCGAAGACGGGGGTCAAGCATCTATTCTCTCCACATCAGAAAAAACATCAACTCCTTACATCGGTTCCATGATCTAAATTACATTAGAAAATCTCCATAATTAATATTTAAAAATTTCAATTGCTTTTAGAAATCCTTTCTTTTCAAATGAACAAGTTAAGCAACAATATGAAATTAACATAGTAACCTATATCCAATCTTAGCCTTGTAAATAAAGGACAAAGTCATATCAGATTGAACCCCTGAGCCTAAGATTAGTGAGCATTATTAGCAGATAGAGTTAGTGCAACCTATAATTCTAAAAACTGATAAAGTTATTGCTGCCTAAAACAATATAATACTGATAAAAATTATTGGGCAATATAGCTGATAGAATTAATGGGTGTTATTAATTATTGGGCATTATAATTTATATAGCCATAAAACATTTGAAATGCCCCATGCAATCTCTAAAGAAATGAGTTGGTTCGATCTTCATTATACCAAGGCGTTATTAATCAAGTCTATTATCTACGTAATAACCACAACTATTAAGAAATAAAAATCACTGCAATAATCAAGTAGGTTATCAAGTCTACCCTTTAACCAGGAAATAAGCAATATAAACCGCTGCCCCTTTTAAAACTGAAACCAATATAAAAACGTTGTCAATGAATTGTTGTATATTTTGGATACATTGTTTTCAACACCATAATGATCTGTCTATAATAAATAATATGTCCATCAATATTACCAATGGAAATGATGCCTAGCCATGGCATAGTTGTCCATCATTGGTTACATTAGATGGATGTAGATTAAGTGTGTGATAACGATGTATGTCCACGCTGTGATATTGTTGACTATTAAGTGTATAAAATCATTGACCAATAATTATTCAAACGCGGCCACATATTACATATGAATTTGATGTCAATAAACACTCAAATCATTGTCATAAAAATTACTGTCATTATCACTATAATAATAATCACTGTAATAATTTATCACTATAAAAATAGTCGCCTGACTAACATAGCTTTTTATTATGGTATATTTATAAATATAATTGTAAGACTTTTAATAATCTATGGACAGATCGTTTTCACACAAATGTTCATAAAAACAAATTCAAATATATTGAATTCACAGGCACGCTCAACCATCTATATGCCACAACTACACATACCATTATCATTCAATTCGTTGTCGGCAAGGGTTAAAACACAATCACACACTCCATATAAAATGCAGTCCTCAATAAATATTCAATTCACTGTATAATGAAGGAATGGATCATACATCTTGTTGTCTAATGTTTCATTTTCAGGCAATCAAGATTACTGTCCATATAGAATTCTAAGTCAACGATGATAGCTCTGTACAATAATAATATGGTTGTGCATGGCTATCTACTATCAGCAACAATAAAACACATGAATAATATGATAACAACCAAATTTCTACCCAAGAACGTGGGGAATAAAAACGCTACCCTTTACACAGTAACTACGCCCCCATTTACATAGTAGAACCACCACCAATGGCAGAGCCAAAAATGTTGCCCATTACACAATAAACACGAAGGCATTCAAGTATAAATTCGGTGTTGTTCAAGTGTAAAAAACGCAGGCACTCAAGGTAAGATTTTTGTTGTATATCAAGGCATAACTTTACTATCATTTAAGTGTAAAAACGAAGTCAATATATAAATTAAAATGTCATCATTCACATATCAATAATGCTAATATTTTACCAATCAAGGAGCTAGGAACTGTCATTAAAATCAAAGAGAAAAATACCCTCCAAAAATGTAGAGGTGATATAAAAACTTAGAGGTATTGAGCTGATCGCAGAGAGAAAAGATAAAAAATACACAAATTCAATCGCAAGAAGGCGCAAGACAATAATTCAACCAGGAAACAATCAACTCAGAGATAAGTAAAGGTAGACAGTTGGGCAGAGATTATCCTTCGCTCATCATCCATGCATAGAAAAGCAGGGCATTCGAATCTATAGGTCTATAAACATCGAAATGATCGTCGATTCGACTCTTTGCCGACTACTCAGGCATGGACTGATGACCTAGGGATAAGGGCAAGAGATAAAGCACAAACTATTCAAACAATCAATAAAACCCACACAGATAAGTATTGAAATAAAAAATTGGGTTTGCCAAGGGAAATCCAATCAGAAATCAGCAAGCAAGGGTATTACAATACCGTAGGAAAGCAAGTGCAAGACAGCGCATGGAAATGAAATCTTAAACAAGCATAGAGAAATAACATGAGTAAATTTAATTTTATTGTGAGTACCAATTAAACTGGCGTACCTTATCCAAATGCGACTGCTCAGTAGTTTATGTCCCACACGCGCTCCGTCCAGCTTCCTCTTGTCGACCAAAGTGACCTCATCAGTACCTCCCAGTCAATGCTAGGGGTACTCTTCTTCCCCCTGAGCCCCTCGAGCCACAAAGGGATCACACACATAATAGAGAACTGCTAACACCCAGATCACCTTGCAAGGTCGAGCTACCACTCGTTACCCGAGCGGGGTATCCCAACTCCCACAAGATAATTCAGTCAAGACAGAAATTCAGCAGTGGAATGTTATGCATAAATATCGGATCCATACTCCTCCTCCTCCATCCTTTTTATAGAGTTTTTAAGTGATGTCTTTCCCAAATTCTCATTTAATTTCTTTTTCATTATTTTAATCAGAAAAAACCTCCCCCATACACATGTCACCCATCCCCCTAGTTGCACCATAAATTAATTTCATTAATTATTTAATTATTCCTATTTCCCTCATCCACCAAAAAACATTCCTAAAAACGCTCCTTGGTGTCCCAATATTCCCTTACACATTTTAAATGAATTACGCCCTTACTAAATTCCTAGTTGAGTTCATAATTAGAAGGTTCTTAAAGGAAAGATTCCTTACTAAGTTAGACATTCAGTTTTTTCCTTACGTTTCCCTTTTTCTTTATGTTTCACCCTTTTCCCTTATTTTCCTATTTCTTTTAAGTTTCCCTCTTTTCCCTTTTTAACTAAAACTCAAATTAGCAAGTGTAGAAAAACCACCTTTTTCCCCTTTTCCTTTTTAATTAATAAAATTTAATTAGCATATGTAGATAAAACAATCATTTCCCTTTTAAAATTTTAATCCCCCAATATAATTTGATTTTAATAAATTAATTTAATTTCTCACCCCCTTCTCGTCACATGTTTAATTATGATTATTATTTTTTACCACAAGTGTCACTTAGACCTAGATTTAATTTCACTAGGTTGGGCGACATTTTTTTATTAGGGAAAAATGTTTTTAAATCTTACTTGTCACATCATTCGTTCTAAGGTTGTCTAGGTTTATTCACTTACCAGTTAAAAACGTGACGTGCCCTTCAGGACGCACTAGGTGCTCCAAGGGTGCCACTCACCTCTTTGTGTTTTCCTTGCGTGACGTGCCCTTCAGGACGCACTAGGTGCTTCGAGGGGGCCACTCGCCTCTTTCTGTTTTCCTTGCACGATGTGCCCTTTAGGATACACTACGTGCTCCAAGGGTGCCACTCGCCTCTTTCCATTTTCCTTACGTGATGTGCCCTTCAAGACACACCACATGTTCCAAGGGTGCCACTCGCCTCTTTTTTGTTTTTCTTGTGCGACGTGCCCTTTAGGACGCACTACGTGCTCCAAGGGTGCCACTCACCTCTTGACTGACTTAGTAGACATCAAAAACCCTTGGAGTCAATACTCTGCCATGTGATCTTGTGGGAGACTAAGGGACTCTAAGGAATAAGGCCCTTGCCTTATTTCACTCCCCTTAGAATCATCATGAGCGACTATCACAGTCTTCCCTCACGACATCATGGGTCTTCTTGAACTAGGTAATCGCTAAACTACAATTCGATCCACAGCAGGAGTGCTAGTAGGCTATGGTAGGTTTGTTGTCCACACCTCTCCCTCAAGTCTCTGGTTGTCGTGCATGACCCCTCTACTCCACATGTGAGTATGGTCGACAAGCTATCGTGAACCTACATCATCAACAAATCATGTCAGCAATAATAATCAATCATCATAACATCTAATCATATGTACATATTTCATATCAACAATAATCAAACCCCAATAGTCCACTCCCTGACTCGATCCAAAGTCCAAGGGGTTTCATCGATGCCTCTGCATCCTCGAGGTCCAAGGTCCTGCACACTCAGGAGAACCCAGTCAATAGCACATGTTTATGTAAATACACAAAATAACATATCATCATATCCATAATGCCTCATAATCATAATCAAACGACCAATAGTATAATAATCTGGATCACTTGCAAGCAAGTGTCTTAAAAGAATAAGTTCGCTCAATGTGCGCAAGAGCATGATGTTACAACCATATTCCCAATTGTGCACTTATACCTACATGGAAAAATCATTTGAGACATAATATTGATTTCAACTAAGAAATTTTAGAAATGACTCAAACAATCATGTGTAGAGGGTTTAAAGGTAGAATCTCAAAAGAAAGTTTGCAAATAAAGTTCTCAGGTGACACATTTCATGATCAAGTCTAATTCTCTAAAGCCATGTGTTTTCTTTGAGCCTTTCTTCTCTTCAGGTGAACATAACCTTTCCTGGTCGAGAACTGCATGCATGCATAACACACATATTATTCAAATTGCTTTATCATCCATTTTAAAACATGCATGTTTAACCAGTTACAAGATCTGACAAAGGGAAAAGTTGAATAGGATAACTCCCTCTCAGATGAGTATATTTAATCGTGAAACAAAAATGAAGAAACAAAACATGTATGTGCTCTTGAAACCCTCATATTTTTTGGATGGCCAACATAGTCAAAGGAAAACACAATTTATTTCCCATAAAGAACAAAATCTCTTAAGGGTGGGGAAGGGATAAATGTACCAAGAGCCTCAAGTACAACCTCTTCATAGAAAAACAAGCACTTGATGAACCTACTCAATATACACCATCATGAAATAATTAAGTTATGGTGATCACGATATTTTATAGATTTTCAATTTCTTCTGAACCAATCAATGATCTACCTTTTACATTCTTGAAATCGAATCCCCACGAAGGGTTTAAATATATAAAAAGACACACCTGCTGAAAAGATTCGTAATCAGATTTTATCTCGCCGGTCTTTGTTTTGAGAAGTAAACAAATGGACCTATGGTACTGCAACATTGATTCATTAGCCCATAATCCTTTTGTGAGAAATACAACTATCAAAAGGTCGGTCAACAGGGCTTGTACAACCATTTCAAATTACGGATAACAAGGACATGAACAATCGATAGGATTCCTTCAACCTGATTTCCATTTCCCCTCAAGTTGTAAAGTATTCTACATCATATGTTTTTTCAGTAGCTCAGGATAGTAAGTTGTTCAACGATGAATGTTAGAGTGAATTTAGTTGAAACAAACATGAATCTTTTAGTTGGAATTCTCAAGGAATTCTTGCACATGGTTTCCTCATGAAGATGGAAAAAAACCAAGGTTAAGCCAAGATTTTAGTAAAAAAAAATGAAAAGCATCAAATGAAAAGAATAAAGCTTCGATGAAAATAAACTTAAACTAAGACAAGCCATCATGAACTGCAAACTAAACTAACCGCAATTGGTGGCCTTTATTGAAGAAACCAAGACAAACCAAAATCTACGCTACACAAGCAGAAAAAGGAAGCAAACAACTAAACTATGATGGTAGAAAGGAAGTAAAAGAACTATGATGATACTATTCCTAACCTATCTTACACTGGCTGAAAGAAGGATGAGTAAAAGCATAATGCCAGTGAAACCAATAAAGTAACTCCAAACCAATGACATCATGTTCATTAAAAGCTAATTGTAGAGAATGAAGTAGAGAGGGATGAAATATAGGAATAATTGATTCAAGTAAATCTCTACTCAACATGTTAAATTTGGTAGCATTGTTGTTCATGGGAAATGTAGACATGTAGGATTTTTCCAACCAAGATTTAGTTCCATCATAAAATTTACAATGATTATCAAAGGATTGATGGAAGCAAAATTGAAATTGAATGACATACCTGATGAGACCCATAAATGAAATTTGTGTGTAATTTTCTTTGTGGGAGAGTCTCATAATGGGTGGCATCATTCATTCTAGGGGTCTAAGTAAGGAAATGATCACATGATATTATCATCGGTTGAAATTGGAGTGCCTCATTGTCCATGTAAATTTCCATGGGCCCACATTTTACATAACCCATGTGCTGAGAGGAGAGGTGATGTCTGATTATTTAAGGGAAATGTTCAGTGAAATATGACTCCAAACCTTCTCCTATGACATCAACAAAATCATGTGAGGAGTGTTAAAGTACTAAGATAGCATACAAGGATTATTAATGAATTTTACGTTGAATATTTACATGTAATTCTAGAGCAGATTGAGATGACAAAGGTTTTTAGATTAGCTCAATATTTCTTGTGCCTTGTATGGTGATGGGATGTACATTCGATGTGATTTATTCATGGAGATCTGAGAACTCATTGTTCTTTGCACACTTTGTATTTTTTGTTGTTAACATCTATGTAGTGAGATCATAAATTTTAGATTGCTTAGGATCAATGAATGATAGGTTAATACTCACATTTAATTCACGAACAACAAAATAGTCATAAAAAAATAGGATCATCATGATTAGATAGTGATTCAACATGTTCCAAAAATTCAAATTTCAAAGGATTGATAACATTATGTTTCATGTATGGACTGTAATTAAGAATGAGTGTTTGATCGATCAAAGTTGGGCACTCTTCTTGTCCTAGTTGGTGCTCATGCAGGTGATTATCATCAAAACAAATTGTGCAAAGTGAATGAATATCTTCAGATTATGAAAATGTCAGGATATCTTCAATAGGAGATTCATCACGGAACATAGCATGTTCATGATTTTTTGAAGGGGAAACAATAGGTGGTTCACACTTCGAGGCTAAAGGGTTTAATATTTTTTATAAGGATTCCCCCACAGTTTTGTCATGGTGTTGGTTAGAGATCGTGCACCCCATATCATTCATGGTTAGATATAAATCTTGTTAATTAGAAATGGTTTGATAATCCAATTCACACCCTTCATGAATAAATATGAGAAATGAAAACCAATCAAAGATTTCTTGGTTTGATGGTTTGATGGTTTGTCGCTTTCAAGAATTTTGCAATAAATCTACATGAATCTTAGAAAGAAATCATCCAAAGACTTGTTTCCAAGCCTACATATATCCATGAGTTCATTAAAAAGTTCATCATAAACATAATCTACATGAGCAACACTAAATATTTCCATGAATTGTTTCCAGCTAAGAATCAATTTTGTTGGAAATGTCCTAAAGCAAGCTTTAATCCTTCCTTCAAATGTGAGGATAAACAATCAACAATGTTGTCTCGAACAATCTTAAGTTTCTATCAAGTGATGTTAATCTTATTAAGATGTGTCAATGTAGAGACATGGCCTTCACCATCGAATTTTGGATTTGACAAGAGATTAAATATCTTGGTTGAGATGTGCTCGGTGGGACTTGGGAGACTCAAAGGGTCATCCCATGCATAGATACAGAGAGGAGCCATGGGATGGTTAAAATTTAAGTGAAATGACTCCACATGGGTAGGCTTGTCATCCGACCCTCCTAGAACCAATTCTATTGACGTGGAAAAAAATGCCCTTTGTCAACAACAGGAGTTACCCCCAATAAGAAGTCCCAATCAGACTTGTCATTGTTTGGAATAGGGAACCCATCCGGATTCTAGCCTAGTATCCATTTCTAGTTTTGGTTTTAGCGGTTGCGGCCTAGTCCACTCATGAAGGTTTCCTAAGCTAAAGAATGAAATGAAGCTAATATAAGATGCATGTGTCTGGACTAAACTAAGACAACTATAGAGTATACATAGAAATAACAATGCTCCTGTCGAGGGCCCGAGAAATAGTTCACAAAAAGAAAAGACAAGAACATGAATAAACAACTGCAAATATCTAATAGTATAGAATTTGAACAATCCTTTACGGTTCTACACCCACCAATTTAGACAAACATTCTATGAATAACATAAATAAGAATGCAACCATCATACATAAGAATAGTCTACAATACAAAGTACATTCTTACACAACCTGGGTGTTGAGAAAGCGCAAAGGAATAGTTCACAATACGTCCAACACGAGAATCAAAACTCTCTAGAAAATAACTTGGCCAATCCGTCTTCTCCTCATTAAATATTTCAATAATAGTACATGAAATCCCTAAGGAATGCTCAATTTTAGTTAACACCATATTCCCAAAATAGTTCATAAAATGTACAATTCTTGAAGAGAGAAAAATCCCTTTACTTGGGTACAATTCCCATATTTACTGAAGTTCAACATGACTCTTGGACTTCCACATCCCCCCATGACCTTTCATTTATCGACATTTTTCTTTATTATCTTTGTATTGATGAGAGAACAAGGATAGCAGTTACATTTCAGATTTATCTTTTAGTGTTGGTGGGCCATCATGGATTTAGGCTATAGTGCATCTCACCCACAGTAATGGTTATCTTGGACATTGGGAGATTCAATCATCATAGGGTTTAGACCTTCTCTTCAACCATTTGAGTTTGATCCCCTTCATTACCATGACAATTGTTTATTTTGTTGTTGATCTATCATTCCTTGTTGTAGATTGCATTTCGAGGATGTTGAGTATGACCTCCCTTAGGCATTGGTACCTAACACCATTCAACAATAAGTGGATGAATGACCACAAAACATCCTCAAAATGCACTATTAACACTATGTTATCACACAATCTATAGATTGGTCAAAGCCCACCCCAATCCATGGAAGTGTGACAACTATGGGAGTACCTACCCACTGTCACCTTAGAAACAAGTATGGCAGTACCTACCCAATGTAAAATGTCAATAGTTGCAAAATATGTTGCCAAAAGTGAAGTAAAAGATACTAGAAACTAAGCTAGCAATGACTTGTTTAACTTCCATTGAATCGAGCAAGACATTAATGGTAGTTAGGGATATTTAAAGGATGTTATCAACAATTTATTATAACATCCAAGTAGTTGTAGCAAACAATTGCTAAAAAAAAAAAATCTAGCCACCAAAATCAACAAACCAACCAAACATTAGCCAAAGAGAGAGATAGATGAAAAAGAGAGTTGTATGCAGCCGTAATGGCTGTAGCAATAATTTGTAATAGCAAAGAGAACTACTTGGATAAAGAAGACTTTGTAGAGGCTCAAGCAATTTTATAGCATGAAGAACAACTTCCAATTTAGAAAATCATAAAATATCTACTTTTCACGTATACCAATGCAAACAAATTTATTTCTCCAATGCAATTTAGACAAATGCCTTATCAATTGGGTTATGGAGTCTCTTGTGTAAGATCTAGGGTTTTCAACTTCTCTAGGGGTGTAAGCCCTTTTACTTCCTATAGCATGCAAAACCTAGCAAGGTAAATCTAGAAGGGTGTAAGCCATTTTACTCCTCCTAACAACCTTTGCAAAATAGTTTATCCAAAACAATAGTGGTAGATCCTAGTGGAGGGTGTATGCCCTTATAATCCTCCAAGAGATAAACAATATTAACCTTGCAACCAAGAAAGAAACAATACAAAGCATAAATTCCTTACCTAGTCCAAGAATTAGCAAGATAAACCTTTCCTTACCAAGAATATTCCACCACACATGTAAGAACAAGCATCAAGAGAGATAGCACACCACTTCTTCCCAATAGACCAGTAACTAGCATTCAAAATAGCATAAGAGAGAGAAGATGTGATTTTCCCAAAGAGGGCGAAAATTTCAGCCAAATGTTATGTAATTATCAAGTGATTTGTGTGATAAAATGAAAATGTCACGACCTTTAATTATACAAGGCCTAAGAAAACCAAATTGTCCACTTATCTCAGGGTAAACCACAAATTAGGGAGGTCGACATCCTAATTCTCCCCTTTACAATTTCAAATTTAATTTTACAAAGAATAAATCCCTAGAAGATGATGTCATTCCCTTTAGGGGTGATGTTTTGGCATAAATGGCAAGACGTTGAGCTAGTTGAGGAATTCATTGGGCCTCCCAAGGCCTAATATTCATGTTGCAAGGGTCTTCCTCCATGAAAAATGCCAAGTCATCTTCAAGTCACCAACACCACCAAAACCCTAGCCTCCCAAGTGTGACTTCATGCCCCAGAAGAGGGAGATAAGGCCTCCAAAGGTAAACATTGGGGTTGGGAAGGTTAGTGGGTCACCTCCAAACGATCCTCAAGTGCCTCCAAAGGAAATGTCTCTCATCCAAATTGTCCACGGAGACAGGGTGTAATCATCCATCTTGTGGGCTTCATGCACCAAGTGAAGGTCCATGTGATTGTGTGCCTCCACGATCAATTTGTCACCTGTCAAAGACCTACAAAGACTTGCAAACGCAAGCAAGTGTTGGAATACTGAGAGGGGGGGGGTGAATCAGTATTACCCTTTTTCAACAATTAACAATTACTTTTATATTTTATTGATTACCATAATAGATCAAAAATGGACTTGATGTAAAATCAATTATATAAATATTTCTAATAAAAATTACAAGGTTTTATAAATAATAGTGAAGGACACCAATCCTTTTTAGAGCACCAACTCTAGGATATACAAATCTCCTTCTTCAGGGCACCAACCCTAGGAAGCACCAACTCCCTTGTTTTTAGGGCACCAACCCTAGGAAGCACCAACTCCCTTGTCTTTAGGGAACCAACCCTAAGAAGCACCAACTCCCTTGTCTTTACACTTTACTTAGTAAAGGATATGAATCCTTTTGTGCTCCTCCCTTCCACCCTCATTGCATAAGTATCATTGGTTCTTCTTCTTGGACTTTGTTTCTTCTTTGATCTTCTGATCTAGACTATAGAGACACATTCTTTTCACCATTATTTCTCATTTATATAATCTTCCAACTTGTGTGAGCTATGAAACATTGTGTCCCTTGTTTGGACCATCACACCTCTTCATTTTAAATTAACAATAATCTCTATTATTTTTCAAACATTATCGTGAAGGATTTTAATTTAGTGAGAGTGATTTTCATAAATCAATCAAAGATATTGATCAATTTCTCTTAACTCAATCCCATGCCTTTTTATTTCATTCTCAATTTTCATTGGTCAGGTCTAGGATTTTTTATTAGCATTTGAATTCATTCCAAGTGTTGGATTACTTAAGATAAATCAGAACAAAGTCTATATCCTATCTGGTTCAACGTCCCTTCTTGACTGGGATAAAATTCTTACTCTATGTAAAATTTTGCACATAAAAGTATTTGGGACCTCTATTTCATACAACCACAAGTGGTGACCAGGCACTAGGCCAAACGAGTTCTTGATCACTTATCAAGATCAATGGTCACGTTTTAATTTCATGATCAGATGGACGGTTCTGGTTTATCGGGGACTTCGTTCTTTCAGGACTCTGACCTTTGCAGTCTTCGAACTCTTTCGGACCATTTCATCGAAGTACGTATTATCTATTTATGTGTAAATCAAATGGTTATGTCTTAATATGTGGTTGAGTGGATGGTCCGTGCAACCTCAACAAGATGTTTTGTTAATGGCCTTCTCATTGTGCACTTTTTAGGATCTCGACCTTGAATATTCCTTCTTGATGGACGATCGGATCTTACTTCGGAGCTTTGGCTCTCCGAGACTCTAGGTTACTATAAATCTAAGGTAGTTCAATCCATCTAGAGTGTTTATCTACCGAATAAGTCATAAAGTTGTCATGATCGCTTGTTGTTAGTTGTTTGGTACATCTTACGTTATGCTTCCACTGCACTTGATCTAGCGATCAAGAATTCTCCCAAAGTAGCCCAACGGTTAGCATTAATTCATGATTTGTGCTTACTCTATCTTTCCACTACACTTGATCTAACAGTCATGATTCATCTTGGAGGATCTTAGATCTACAACCAACGTTAGTTCGTGACTTCGCCCCTCGACGCTTTGGGTAGTTGTTGTTAGGAGGAACTGGATATCCCTGAAGGGCATACTCCCAGAGTGACATGTCTTGTTGATGTCACTGTTGACATGGAACTAGTTGAGTGGCTACCATGTGTCACCTTGATTCATGACTTTTGTATATCTAAAGTGCCAACTAAACCTTGACACTTGTCACCATCTGAATGTGCCACATATCCTTGCCGACGTGGGATATACGTGGGCTCTTACTACGTGTATCACGTGTCTTACTTCTTGAATTCCAAAATACGACCTTTGGATGAACTTACATGTTCTAAACCCTTTTCTGCCAAAGTTGACCATCTCCTTGTGATCTGATGATTCTCATGTTTTACTCTAGATCAAAATTTGACGTGACTTCAGGGCTTCGACCTTCGAGTACTCTTACATATTCTAGACTCCTTTCCGCTGGATTTGTCAGCGTTGGAGTTGAACATCTCCTTTCCTTTGAACGCTTGGAATAGATAAGAGGTTGAGGGGATTTCTTGATCCGACGGTCGATGATAATTCGTGACTTCGGGGCTTTAGAGGTCCAGGTAATTATTGCTCCAATTTTCACCATAGTTGGTCAGCGTCAAAGTGGTCAACATGGAAGTGATTACGCTGTCCTTACACTTAGTTCATCCAATGACTGTGATCAGTTCTAGATCAATGGTCCAGATTCATTTCAGCCTTTAGGACTGTGGTTTATTCTCTTTTTCCCACTTCCCAATTCTCCCAGAGTGAGATTCCCCGAAGAATAAACCTTTAGTAACTTGACCTCATCTAATGGTCCTTCTTTAACCCAAAAATCTTAACACAATCCAACAATTGTCGAGAATTTTTCTATTCAGGATCTCGGGCCTTTGGCCTTGTTTATCCTATCCTTCCACTTTATTTTGATTGGAAGGTCGATATAACTCCCGAAATTTTTCTCAGATCGAATGACTCATGTCCACTTCGAGACTTCGTCTTCGGGTAAAATATATTTTCCTTCTGGTAATTTTATCTGAAGTAGTGAGAATCGAATCTAACGGTTTAAGTTACTCGTGAATGATCAATCAGATGGCCACAATTCTCACCTTCTTTATGCAGGTTTCCTCTGTGACCTAAATGTCAAATTTACATCTAAATTCTGGATGAATGACTCTAGTTGCTTGATTTTTATAAAGGTTTCCACTTGTATAAATTCTCTTTCCGAAACCTGATCTCCTATGCGACTTCTCTTCTGAGATTTTGGGTTTATACTGTTGAATTACTGAGAGGGAGGGTGAATCAGTAATAGAGCAATCTAATCCTTTTTAACCATATAATCCAAGTGTTATATCAATGTAGCATTATCATCCAATAACTGCAGAGTAGATAAGCAATGAACAAATGAACAACCATACACATACACAATACACCAGTGCTTTACGTGGAAACCCAAAGCAGGAGAAAACCATAGAATGATTTTTCTTATATGTCTTGAAGAATTACATTCATTGGAAGCACCAACTTCCTTTGTTTTCCAACTGCAAATGGAAGGAGGCTCCAACCCCCTATTTTCTCAAGCTACAACCTCAGGGAAGCTCCAACTCCCCAATTCTCTGGCTACAACCCCCTATGATCTCCGACTACAACTGTAAGGTGGCCACAACCACCTGTCCTTGCCCCATTCAACCACCCTGAAATATAAATGCCAAATGTAGATAACTTGTCATTGTCACTGAATCAACCACTCCCACTGTCAACATGTCATTGTCAACTTGTACCAATAACCTAAACCAACATGTACCATGCATCAACCTTGACTCATCAAGATGTACCAACATCATCAACTATACACCTCATGTATGTGCCAACTCATTAATTACTTTTCTCAACTATGTACCCAACATGTACCTCAACCATATACCAAAGACATATACCAATATAACCATCAAAATTTATATAACAATTCATCACTCTATCCATAAACCAAATACCATAAACTCTTACATCAAACCATATGCCACAACCTCAATGTTATGTAGCAACACATCACAACCAAAAGACCAATACCCATATGACAAATACCAATTGTATCCCTCAACAAATCTGATATATGCAGCAATACTGAACATCCAATACCATCTCAAGAGATAAACCCTACTCACAAAACATACCTCAAACAAGATGTGCCATATCTCTCATAAATAGACCCCAATCATGTTGCTGCTACGATTTTTCTGCCGCACTTTTTCTGCCGTGATTTTTTTGCCTCACTTTTTCTACCGCGATTTTTTTGTCGTGATTTTTCTATCACACTTTTTCTACCGCAATTTTTCTGCCGCACTTTTTCTGCCACGATTTGTCTGTTGCACTTTTTCTGCCACACTTTTTCTGTCGCACTTTTCCTGCCGCACTTTTCTTGCCACACTTTGTCTACCACACTTTTTTTGCCGCACTTTTCCTGCCACACTTTTCTGTTGCAATTTTTCTCTATCAATAATACCTTCCCAAATAACCTTTCACAAAATAGATATTCAAGTGTGATTGAAATGACAGAGCCTTGCCTCTTATTTATACTTTCATGTAGCTTCCTCAAGGGGTTACCTTTTAACCATCTTAACCCTCTTTCCTTATTTTAGGGTTAACCAACTTCTAACCACTTGTCCACTTAGTAATTTCTCCATTAACTTTATTATTTAAATAATTCATTTTGTATCCACTTTGACTTATAGTACACTCATCACTTCACTTTATTATTTACCTTCTAAAATCTCTCAAACCACTTTCCTTATTTTAGGGAGTTCTCCATTAACTTTATTATTTAAATAATTTCTTTTGCATCCTCTTTGACTTATAGTACACTCATCACTTCACTTTATTATTTAAATAATTTCTTCTTTGCAAACACTTTGACTACTTTGACCTTTTAGGGCTTCTATACGACTCATGAGGGTTCTCCAACTTCACATGGCCATAACTCTCTAACTGTGAGGAGTTATGTGGCGTCCCACATACCACCAGAAATGGCATGACATGTATTATCCATATAGAATAGTCTTACCTGCAAATATATCAAAACTCATACCATTATCCATCAAACAAACTTAGGTCCATTACCCAAACCTTTGTACTATCGGAATTCGCTACCGGACTTTCTTCAAGGGTTAATATCAATGAAAACCAACCCAATTAATCAACATATACTGCATTATGTTCACATCAATGACAATATCATGCCACTGTGTCCAACATTCTCCCCCTTTGGCCTTGATGGCAACCTTTTTCTTTTTGAAATATTTCTATTTTTGGTCCTTATCAATTTCCTCCCTATTTGATAGCAATGGCAGAGGGGATATTTATTTTCTCCCTCTGTGTTAGTTCTCCCCCTGACTATGTGCCCCTTCTGATATGATTTTTAACGAGGTTTTTGAATTACTCCTAGTTTTTGTCAAAGATTTTCAAATTTTTTCTTGGGAAAAGGTTTTGTGAATATGTCTGCAATTTGTTCTTTGGTGTCTACATACACTATTTTAACCACTTTTTGGGTAAATGGGTCTCTTAGAAAGTGGTATTTAATCGAAATCTATTTGGTTTTAGAATACATTACTAGATTTTTAGAGATGCTTATGGCACTAGTGTTATAAAAATTAATAGTAATGGGATTGTCATATCTTATTTGTAAGTCTTCTAATGTTTTCTTCATCCAAAAAAATTACGTCCAACAAGATGCAGCAACAATGTATTCTGCCTCTACTATAGAAAGTGATGTGGATGTTTGTTTCTTACTTAACCAGGCTACCATACATTTTCCTAAGGAAAATTCTCCTCCACTGGTGCTTTTCCTATCATCTATACTACCAACCCAATTTGAATCAGTGTATGTTGTTAGATTGAAGTCTTTATCTCTTGGATACCATAATCCAAGTTCAAGGGTGCCTTTAATATATCTGAATATTCGATTTACTACTTTTAAGTGAGTTTATTTAGGTGCATATTTAAATCTCCCCGCGAGTCCTACAATCTACATGATGTCAGGTCTTGTTGCTGTTGAATAGAGCAAACTTCCAACCATTGATCTATACATCATTTGGTCCACTTTTGGTGAGTCGTCTTCTAGGTTTAGTTTACATCCAGTGACCATGGGAGTACTCATAGGTTTATTGTATTCCATTTGGAATTTCTTCATCATTTCTTTGATATGTTTGGTTTGGGAAATGAATATTCCATTTTCTATTTGATTTACTTGTAAACCTAAAAAAAAATGGCAGTTCTCCCATCATAGACATTTCAAAATCTTCTTACATTTTGGTTGCAAACTTTATTCTTAGTGTAGTCAGATTACTCCCAAATATGATGTCATCTACATATACCACCACAAAAATCATGTTTTGATCCTCACCTTTTATGTATAGATTGTTGTCAGTAGTCCCTCTCTTATATCCTTGTTTTTGTAGGTACTGATCAAGCCTTCAGAACCATGCACTGGGGGCTTGTTTAAGACCATATAAGGCCTTTTTCAGCTTGCACACATAGTTTTGATTTTCTGTTAACATGAATCCTTCTAGCTACTCAACATAGAATTTTACTTCTAGTGTTCCATTAAGGAATGTTGACTTCACATCCATCTGATAGATTTTGAAATTTCTGAAGCATGCAAATGCCAGGAACATTTTGATGGCCTCAAGTCTTGCAACTTGAGAAAAATCCTCTTCAAAATCAATACCTTCCACTTGGGAATATCCGTTCCAAAATAATCTATCTTTTTTCTTTATATTCTCCCCATTTTCATTTAGTTTGTTTTTTAATATCCACTTGGTTCCTATCACATTTTTGTCCTTGGGTCTTGGAACTAGTTCCTAGGTCTGGTTCTTTTCTATTTGGTCTAGTTCTGCATTCATTTCTTCTATCCAATATTTAATTTTTCTAGATTCTTTAAATGACTTAGGTTCTATCAGGGATAGCATTTCTTGTTTTGAGTCAAAAGCAATTCTCCTTCTCATTTCCACTCTTGCGTTTTTATTTCCAATAATCTGACTTTCAGGATGACTCTTTTGAACTCTTTTTGATGGAGATTTTGTAAAGGATGTTTATTCATTGTCCTCTTCGTCAATATATGGTTCAATTTCCTCTGGTTCATTATCATTATCTTCTTTCTGAGATTCTTCATCATCATCTTCTTGTTGAGATTTGTTTATCAATGTCTTGGGATATGCCCTTTTTTAGGTCATCTATCTTTACATTGGCACTTTCCACTATCTTTAGTAGTCTACGATTATAACATCTGTAATATTTATTATTAGATGAATACCCTAAAAATATTCCCTTATTAGATCTTAGATCAAACTTTCCTAAGTTATCTTCATCATTCTTAATGTAACATTTACTTCTAAAGGTTCTAAAGTGTTTTACAGATGTTGGTCTCCCAAACGATAGTTCATAAGGGGTTTTGTCATGGTTGGGTCTCAACTAAGCTCTATTAAGTATGTGGACTTCTGTGAATATTGTATCTCTAAAAAATTTGTCTGGAAGCTTGGCTTTATTTAGCATGGTTCTTGTAGCTTCTTGAACTGTTATGTTTTTCCTTTCTACCACTCCATTTTGTTGAGGAGTCCTAGGAGCTTAAAACTGTCTTTTGATACCATGATTTTCACATAATTGAATGAACTCTTTAGAGGTGAATTATCCTCCTTCGTATGATCTCAGACATTTAATTTTGAGATATGTTTCATTTTCTACAAGGTATTTGTATGTTTTAAACTTCTCAAAGGCTTCTGATTTTTCTTTTAGAAAGAATACCCAACTCAATCTTGTGTAATCATCAACAATCAACATAAAATATTGTTCGCCATAAATAACTTTAGTTCTGGTAGGTCCACATAGATCGATCTGAATCATTTCTAATGGTTTTTTTGTGGAATGTTCTTTTTTTTTAACCTAACTCTTGTTCGCTTTCCTATTTGACAATGTTTACAAATAGAATCTGAAGGCTTAATCATTTTTTGCAGGTCCCTAATTTCCTTTCTTCTCATTGGATTTGATCAATTTGTCAAATCTTAAATGTCCCAACCTTATATTCCATATCTATATTTCATCTACTTGGCTTAAAAAACATTTTTCTTCTTCATTTATATTAAGGATGTACACATTTCTAGATGTTCGCAGTGCAACTACCACTAGCTTTCCAGTGTCCTTTTTTATGATCTCACACTTATGAGAATCAAAATTTAGTATCTGACCTTGATCACATGTATGACTTAAACTTAGGAGATTTGGTTTGATATTTTCTACCAAAAGTACATCTTCTTCTTTGGTTTTATTATTTCCTAGACTGGCAGTGCCTTTTCCCAGTATTTTGGCTAACATGTTGTCTCCAAAAGTCACTTTTCATTTTCCTTTCTTGTTCAACTTGAGAAATTTTAATTGATCTCCAATCATGTGTTTGGAACATCCATTGTTTATATACCACTGACATCCTTGATTTCTCACATATAAGGCTACATTACACTATGTTTTCTTTTTCTTCCATACTTGTTGATTATTGGGAATATTTGTCTTTTTATCATATTTTGGCAATCTACATTCACTGGTTTTATGACCATAGTTGTTACATTTGTAACATTCAACATTATAGTCTTGTAAGGGAGAGAAGGAGTTATAGTTTCTTCCTTTTTCATTATCCTTATTATTTCTATATCTTTGAACTTTTCTAAGATTGTATTGTCCATCATCTTTGTAGTGTATTGCCTTATGTCCAAAATTATTACAAGAGTAACAGTATCCAATAAATAGATATTTAGTAGGGGGATTCCTTCTGGTGATTGTATTTTTCTTGTCATCTTTTACTCTAGTAGGGAGTGTTGATTTATGTGTATTTGGGACTATCTCCAATGGAATCATCATTGAATTACTATCTTCTCTTCTTAAGGTGACTTTAAGAACATCTGCATAACTAATTGGTCTTTTGAMAGATMCTTGTGATGTAGAGKTTGAGTTTTGGGTATATCCCAAACCAATCTTGTTGTTTGGTGACCTCTRACTACTGARAATTTCATCCAAGATCTTTGAACTATTTTGAAATTTTGATCCCTCATTTCCTTTCTCAAGTTCACTTTTTAGCAGCTCAATCTCAGCTTCTAGCTTCTCGCATACTTTTTTTCTATCATTGAGTTGTTTTGAAATGACTTCTTCAATTATTTTTTCTTCTATGACTTGGGACTTCAAATCATAGATGATCTATTCTGATTCTTTGATGGTTCTTGATGCATCTATTTCTTTTGATATATGTGATTCTTCAAATTACTGAAGTTATGCCCTCATTAACCTGTTTTGTTTTTTAGTTTTTCTTAGTTCTTCAATTACACGAAGGAATTGTTATTCAATGTTCACTTCTTCTTCATCTTCCGAATGATTATCATCTTGATTTTTGATTCCCATAAATATAATCTCTCGCTCCTCTTATTCATTTTCTTATGATGAGCTACCATCTTCTTGGGTAAAGAACGTCTTATTTTTGTTGAAGAAATTATTATTATTAGTTTTTATTTTCTTCTGATTTTTTAAGGTTCTTTCATCATCACTTTCATCCTTCTTAGCATAGGGACATTTATTGGCAAAGTGTTCAATTTTTCCACAGTTGAAATATATTATAGGAATCTTTCCTTTGTATTTCCCAGTCCCTTTCTTGAGTTTCTTTATGAATTTCACAGTTTCTTCATCAGATATATCTGATAACTCATCATTGGCCTTTTTCTCCTGCCCCATATTTGTTTTAGATGCTTTAAAGGTTGTTTCTATTTTTTATTGTTTTTTATTCCACGTCCTCATCTCATATGCTGTAAAAATTCCATGAAGTTGATCTACTGTGAGTTTGTCAAGTTCTGGCCTATCTTAAATTGTAGAAATATTGGCATCATATATCATAGGTAATGACCTTAATATATTTTCTACAATAGGTTTATCAGTAAATTCGTCTTCTTCTTTGATTGAATTAACTACCTCATATACCCTATGAAAATATTCAACAATGTTCTCTTCTTCTTTCATTTTCAAATTTTCAAATTGATTTCTATAGGTTTGTAGTTTATCTTCTTTGACTTTGTTATATCCTTCATATACAACTTCCAATTTGTCCCAGATTTCCTTAGCTGACTTACAATGCATAACCTTCATGCATATAGAATTTGTCAATCCTCCTAGAATGGAATTAACTACTCTTGAGTTGTCATTGCAACTTTTCTTTCTTGCAGTATCTGTGGGTGGATTGGCTAGTGTAGTGTAACCATCTACAACATATTTCCAGACATCAAAACCAAGAGCCAACAAGAATCTTTTCATTCTTATTTTCCAGAGAGCATAGCCACCTCCATTGAACAATGGTGCTTTGTTGGAAGGAATTCCCTCTTGTTGATCCATTTATTTCAAGATCTACCTTCTAGTTATTAGATTGTGTTGAAGGCACTCACTCTGATACCGATTGTTGGAATAATAAGAGGTGGGGGGGTGAATTAGTATAACCCTTTTTCAACAATTAGAAATTATTTTTATATTTTACTGATTACCATGATAGATAAACAATGGACTTGTATGTAAAATAAATTATATAAATATTTCTAACAGAAATTACAAGGTTTTATAAAGAATAGTGAAGGACACCAATCATTTTTAGAGCAACAACTCTAGGATACAAAAATCCCCTTCTTCAAGGCACCAACCCTAGGAATCACCAACTCCCTTGTTTTTAGGGCACCAACCCTAGAAAGCACCAATTCCCTTGTCTCTAGGGCACCAACCCTAGGAAGCACCAACTCCCTTGTCTTTACACTTTACTTAGTAAAGGATATGAATCCTTTTGTGCTCCTCCTTTCCACCCTCACTGCATAAGTATCATTGGTTCTTCTTCTTAGACTTTGCTTCTACTTTGATCTTCTGATCTGGACTACAGAGACACCTTCTTCTCACCATTCTTTCTCATTTATATAACCTTCCAATTGGTGTGAGCTATGAAACATTGTGTCCCTTGTTTGAAACATCACACATATTCATTTTAAATTAACAATAATCTCTATTATTATTCAAACATTATCGTGGAGGATTTTAATTTAGTGAGAGTGCTTTTCATAAATTAATCACGGATATGGATCGATTCTCTTAACTCGATCCCATGCCTCTTTATTTCATTCTCAATTTTCATTGATCAGATCTACGATTTTTTATTAGAATTTTAATCCATTGCAAGTGTTGGATTACTTAAGATAAATCAGGACAAAGTCCATATCCTATCTAGTTCAACGTCCCTTTTTTATCGAGATAAAATTATTAATCTGTGTAAAATTTCGCATAGAAAAATATTTGGGACCTCTATTTCATACGACT
Organism: Picea engelmannii; assembly: GCA_009831015.1. NCBI lineage: Eukaryota > Viridiplantae > Streptophyta > Pinopsida > Pinales > Pinaceae > Picea > Picea engelmannii. The sequence continues at coordinate 175,265 of ML818231.1, forward strand.
GCAGGTGGTGACCAGGTGCTAGGACAAACGAGTGCTTGATCACTTATCAAGATCAACGGTCATGTTTTAATTTCACAATGAGGTTGATGATTCTCGTGTACTCCGAGACTTAGTCCTTTCAGGACTCTGACCTTTGCAGTCTTCCAACTCTTCCGGACCAAATTTCATCGAATTACGTATTATCTATTTACTCATAGATAGGACGGTTATGTCTTAATCTGTGGTTGAGTGGACAATCCGTGCAAAATCAACAAGAAGTTTTGTTAATGGACTTCTCATTGTGCAATTTTTAGGATCTCGACCATGAATCTTCCTTCTCAACGTACATTCAAATCTTACTTTGAAGCTTTGACTCTCCGGGACTTCGGGTTACTAGAATTATGAGGTATTTCAATCCCTCCAGAGTGTTTACCTACCGAATAAGTCATAAAGTTATGGTGACCGCTTGATGTCAATTGTTTAATACATATTATGTTATCCTTCCACTACGCTTTATCTAACGGTCGAGAATTCTCTTGGAGTAGATCAACGGTTAGCATTACTTCGTGAATCGTGCTTACTCTATCTTTCAACTACACTTGATCTAATGATCATGATTCATCCTGGAGGATCTTAGATCTATGGCCATCATTAGTTCGTGACTTCGCCCTCCGATGCTTTGGGTAGTTGTTGTTAGGAGGAAATGGATATCCCCGAAGGGAATACTCCTAGAGTGATGTGGCTTGCTGACATCATTGTTGATGTGGAAATGGCTAAGTGGTTTCCATGTGTCACCTTGATTCCTGACTTTGATATATCTAAAGTTCCAACTATACCTTGACACTTGTCATCATATGTCTGTGCCACGTGTCCTTTTCAATGTGGGCTATGATGATGTGGGCTCTTACTGTGTGTATCACGTGTCTTACTTCGTGACTTTGAAACTCCGGCCTTCAGGTGAAATTACATGTTCTAAACACTTTTCCACAGAATTTGACCATCTTCTTGTGATCTGACGATTCTCATGTTTTACTATAGATCAACGGTTGACGTGACTTCGGGGATTCGGCCTTCAGGTACTCTTACTTATTCTAAACTCCTTTCTAATGGAGTGGTCAATGTTGGAGTTGATCATCTCCTTTCCTTTTCATGCTCGGAATAGATCAATGGTTGAGGGGATTTCTTGATTCGACGGTCGACAACAGTTCGTGACTTCAGGACTTCAGGGCTTCAAATTTCTAGGTAATTGTTGTTCCAATTTTCACCAGAGTTGGTCAGCACCGAAGTGGTCAGCGTGGAAGTGATTACACTATCCTTCCACATGGTTCATCCAATGACTATGATTAGTTCTAGATCAATGGTTCAGATTCATTTTGGCCTTCGGGACTTCGGGTTATTCTCTTTTTCCCACTTCCCAATTCTACCAAAGTGAGATTCCCCGAAGAATAAACCTCGAGTAACTTGACTTCATCAAATGGTCCTTCTTTAACTCGAAAATCTTAACATGATCAATATAACTCCCAAAATGTTTCTCATATTGGATGACTTATGTCCACTTCGGGACTTCGTCTTTGGGTAAACTATCTTTTCCTTCGAGTAATTTTATCTGAAGTAGTCAACATCGAATTTGACCATTGTTCCTCCTACATGATCTAATGGTTTAAGTTACTCGTGAATATTCAATCACATGGCCACGATTCTCACCTTATTTATGCAAGTTTCCTTTGTGACCCAACTGTGAGATTTACATCCGAACTCTGGATGAAGGACTCTAGTTTCTTGATTTTTATAAAGGTTTCCACTTGTAAAAATTCTCTTTCTAAAACCTGATCTACTTCATGACTTCTCTTCTGAGATTTTGGGTTTATATTGCATCCTATTGACATCAATGACAATATTGTGCCACTGTTTCCAACAACAAGTACACGCTCCAAGGGTCCACAAGTCATAATATCATTCCAAGTAATCCTTATCTAATAAAAGAACCACCTGAACATGTGTATCAAATCTCCCCTTTTCAAAATAAACATTTGTTCAAAGACCTTACACAATTTTCCAAATTTAGATATGGGAGGGGTGTCATAGTGCCCTATTGGGTGAACCAATTCCTCAAATAGGGAAAGTTTCCAAGGAGAAACCTCTCTAGGTCATGTAGTGAATGTGAATTGGATGGGGGTTAATCTTCTAAGTATGGGGTTTCATGACATAAAATGGCTCATATTGTCTCATTTATGGGTGCCTTTATAGAGGTTGTGCCTCCCTTTGTCTACGATGCAACATTTTTCCAAGACCATTGAATTTTCATGTATTAATTAAAGTCTAAATACAATTGGGTACTATAAGACATGGAAAGAAAAGAGTACCACAATGTCACGTGAAGCTATAGGTACACACAGTGCCATATGCATGGAAATAAAGGGACACCACATACATGTACACATCTCAACAAGAAGGACATCTATATAATGTGAGTTTGCTTTTGTAGTTCTTCTAATTTTTTAAGAGAAACATTTCATCATTCTCAAGACCTCTTGGGAGAGCATCTAGAAGGTTATGATTTTCCTTTTATATTTTTCCAACTACATTTACCTGTGGTCCTTTATCCCCTTCTTCCCATGAAATGAGGTGCATGCCCTTCTTGGGTTAATAAGCCTAAAGACCTAAAATATTTGGAAACATAGGGAGGAAGTGATGGAATGTGGAAAATATGAGTGGGAATGGTACGATGACCCTTCAAGGAGACCTTCCGATATTAACCATTTCTCCAAGGGTGGCCACTTACTAGGAAACCATGACACTCACCAAGGTGAAATATGGGAAAAAGAATAATTTCCAAGAAACTCTTTTCAAAATCAAGAAAGAATCCTTTGCAACATGTTCAAGTGCTTGAATTATTAGAATGACACTTACCACAATACCAGACTTGTTACCTCATGGAGAAAGACTCGTTGTCTTCTATGATCCAATCCCATCATGGTGAGAGTTGATTCCATCATCGAATGGTGATTTATGGTGAATGAAGGGCTCTATGTGTTGGGCTACCTCTTATTACTCCATGTCTGCAACCTGAGGGCCTCGAGACATTATATCCTTAGTTATCCCTAGAAATGGGGGATAACATATAACTCCTACTTGGGGACAAGTACTCACTGTAGAGTGCATGAGAACCTCAACATCTCCTAGTAAGACATGTGCCTACACACACTAAAACAATAAACTGTGAAATCTAGGGTTACTCACTCACCCTTTTTCCATATGATAAAAAATCCAAAATTTCAACTAGACTCTAAAGGAAAATTTTGCATATTTTCAAAAATTTCTAACATATAATACGATAAAATTAAATGATTTAAAATAACTATGCAATAATGCAAGTAGAGAAAAATGAAAAATCAGATATGGCATGCAAACATGAGTGAATGCAACTAAACTATCTTGAGAAATCAAGATGCAAATGAAGGGAAAGAAAATGACTCTACCTACTTACCTAGGGCCTTGAAATTGAGGTCCTGAAAATGTCAAGTGAATTCATATAACCAGTGCAACAACCTTCTCACCATTTCATTAAGGTATCTCCCCCTATGCTTACTTATTTGATACAACAAATATAAGTGAAATATGTAATAATCATGAGCATAAATAAACATATAATCAATCATGAAATGAAGCTCGCGGAGATGGGTGGGAGGCAGGAAATCTTGCTGGCAAGAAAAGCCACAAGCGTGATCAATCCATCTCTAAAGAGGGCTACCATGTATACACAATAAATCTCTTCATATTCCCTTAGTGTACCACTACTTATTGAATACTAAGAGGAGATGAGAGACCGGAAGAAAATTGTATGGCTTCCTAAAGAATAAGAATAAAGGCAATGGATAGCCTCATGATTGGAGAAATAAATTCTCACGTTACTGAAAAATTGTTGTCCTTTCATTTGCATATCCCTAAAAAGGAACACAATACAAGAAGATTATTGCTTAGTAGTATGGGTTCTTGTCCATTCCGGGCTATCCACATCCTTGTGTCCATCAAATTTTGAGCATGAAGGTGGTTGAAAAACTTCATATAAAAAATCTGAATCCCCAAAAGGACATGCATCATAACTCCCAAGGGATGATTGAAAATCATCTTGAGTATATTGCAACAAGTTGTCCTCAAATGGGTGAAATAAATCCATGACCATATCATCACCAGGATGCCACGAATTTGAATCATATGTACATGAAGACCAATTCTCTAAAGATGATAATTCAACCCCTTTTGCATGAGAAATACCCTCTATGTCGTAGATGGGATCTCTATAAAAAAATGAAGCAACCCACATCCCATCTATGTCTGAAAACCTGTATGAAATCATCAATGTGTTGACCAACCATGTCGAAGAGGTCCTCCATGAAATCATTTGCACCATATGGAGTAATCACTTCTTCGTATTTATGTGCAAGAGGAAAGCAAGGCTGAACAAATTCATATTCGTCAAGCGGGAGAATGGACATCGACCTCTCATATGGATTCTCAGCATGTTGGAATTCATCATGATTCTTTTTTATATTTATGTACATACTCCTCCAATGCCTCTTCATCACAAGGGGTGTAATCCTCAATGAGGAGCGCCTCCTCTGACTATTCCTGAAAGGACCCAAAATGCAACTCTTGTTCATCTCATCGTTGTGGGCTTGCTCTTTGGCGATTGATGTCTTGTCAAGATCCTGCATTTCTTTGGAGTTTTATTCCTCCTATATGGATTTTTTTATCATCGATGCCATACTTTTTTGTGATTATGGCACACGAACAACTTATTATACGATGCTTCTCAGCGAGATATTGCTATAGAAAACTAGTAGGGCCTTCTTCTTCTTGCTAGCTTTCCTCTCTGGAATTTTCTTCAAGCACCTAGTTTGCAGAGGGTGGATGATGTTGCTTCTTTATTTTACATTCTTTGACTCGTGTCTCATCATCCATTGGAAAACCTTCCTTGTGAAGAGTGTTCTTGAGCTCTTGGGAAGTATCTTGCAAATTCTGAGTGGTTGGGCTCCAACACCTGAGAAATTGTTCAATAAGCCTTATGGATGAAGGTATGCTCCTCGACTTGCATGAATACATGAGCCACTTCTTTTTTCTCAGCTCTAGAGATTCTAAAAACAATCACATTAGTATATCATCATGTAATATATTCAATGTTGAAGCATATTTCAAATAATTTACAATATGGGTGATTGCTAAGGTTGGATCACCATTAAAATTTGGAAAAAATTTGTTCCACTCTGGAGGGTAAGGATTCGGGTACCCAGGAACATCCTGGATATCAAGGTAATGGTAGTACATCTTATGGAACGCCCATGGTCAATCCTGTGATGCCATGGTTCCATTATCTGGGATGTCACTTCAATGGAGTACCTACCCTCTCCATTATCTGGCGACTCCATTGAAGTAATGGAGAGGGTAGGTACTCCATTGAAGAAAGATATGGGTAAAATCTTTGAGATCGAAGCTTTCCAAAGTGTCATTAGGGCTCGAAAGAGGATTCAACCAATCCATGGAAGTGTGAAAACTATGGGAGTACCTACCCACTATCACCTTAAATAGAAACTCCCCTCGCTTTAGTGATGATAAATCACCACAAGGGGAGAATCTTGGTGACCCTAGGGGGATTGAGACAGAAAGTGATAGAATGACCAATGAATCCCCTATAGGTCAAGTTTGGAGGTGAGGAAAATTCTTGTAAGAGATTTTTGTTGATGATGGATGGTTAATAAAGTATTATGTACCTGCAAGACAATGTTAAAGATGCCTGGAATAAGACACGTCATAGATATACAAGCCTTAAACCAAAGGGGAACAAGCAATAAACCTTGTTATCCCAAAATTTAAGTAGATCATATATATATATATATATATATATATATCAACAATTTAATATGTCAATATCTACAAAATATGTTGCCAAAAGTCAAGTAAAAGATACTAGAAACTAAGCTAGAAATGACTAGTTTAAATTCCATTGAATAGAGAAAGAATTTAATGACATTTAGGGTTGTTTATTGGATGTTATCAGAAATTTATTATAACAGTGTTGTTGGGGGAAAACACCCTAGGGACTAGCAAATAGAGTTCAGACTTTGCATGCAGATATGACCGAATAGAAATTACTTTCTACCTACATCCCTAGATTTAAATCCCCTTTTCTTAGTAAATGCATGGGAAGATCCACCTACCTTGTTACTGGCATTTGATGTCGATCCTCCATTGTGCTTGATTACTTGTTCGCAATACTCCTTCCAAAGCTGACCTGCATTCAAGACGAGCAACAACTATGCATGCATACTACTTATATACTCACGAGTTAGAAATCAAACATAAACTAATCAAACCATAAAAAGTTCATGAATTGGGACGGGAAAAGCATTCTCTTTATTACTTAAAATGAATCAAATTTACAAAAGTTGAGACCGACCACTACTCCTTGAACCTGATCCTGGGCTCCTCTTCTTCTGTCCTTCAACTGCATTGCTTTAAATCTCCTTTGGCATTAGGAAAGGCTAAAGGGTTGGGACAATGGAATACGTAAATGGGTAGAGTTTCTTTGCTATATTCTTCCTCCTCCAAATGGTACCCCTACCTCTTCTTTTATAGGCCAGAAGGAGCAAGGTTTTTGGACGAACCCTCGGCCATGCATGGCCGGGAGTTTCAGTTAACTCACCCATAGATTTTTGTTCCATCAGCAACTTTCCTTTTTTCGTGCTTTTGTAGGTACACACGGGTTGTTGTGAGTCAGCCAGTGTGTACACACGTGCAGTAATGGGTTAGGGCGCATGGGCCTTTACACAAGAGGATTTTCAAAGAGTTGTTCAGCAGAGTTTTGGCAAAGAAGGGATATGAGTTGGCCTTATGCCAGGTAAGCATGTGTGGTGCAATTTAGGGTTATAACAGATGCCCCCTAATGTGTGAGGTCAGAAGAGCATCTGATGGTCAAAATACATTACCAATCTTTACTGATGTGCCGAACGATTGAGCCCAAGGATTAGGAACCAAGAGGTGTCGACTGCAAAATAACAAATATCTCACCGAGGTGGGCATACTCATGCTCGGGATAAAATATAACCATGGCTACCAATCAAATACACTGTAGATCCATGTCAAATAACTATAAAGAGTAGCCGCGAACAAGACACAGCGGAGATACATCTCGAAATCAGAAAGATATACATATAGAGTATCCATTTTCCAGAAGCTTATTCGGCCTGATGGTTGGACTTCAGAGCTTGAGAAACAACTTCAAAATCTTCCAAAACTCAGGTAGGAGTGAAATATGAGTGTACAACTGCACTACCCAGAGGTCTTCGATGGTTCGTTGGTCATGGACGTGATAATGTTGATGATCGGATTGAAGGCTTCAGTGATTTCGAACAAGGACTTGATTGGACATTCAAGATGGTCGGGTATGCGGACAAGAGACATATTGCAGAGGGGCCGACTCAGGCTTAGTGACAAACCTCCCTTGGACAATAGCACAACAAGTGATGAGACTCAGGCAGCATGTATGTTAATCATAAGTCTACGAAGAAGGAGGCAACGCAAACTCTCCATATGTTTGGAAGAATAACCAAACGGTGGAGGACACAACTCTATATAGCGAGAAAAGCTTCCTAAGGTCGTACTACATCCCATAGTCTAATGATCAAACGAACAAATGTGATTTATCTAAGGGCGACTCATTATGCTGCCAATAAAGAAAATACTTTTCCCATCCTCTTTTTGGGGTATATTTGATTTTTTTGTTCTTTTCGATAATTTTGGAAAAAGAATAAAGGAATATTACGTTACAATGGAGGAATGAGTATTGCAAAAATACAAGCTCAAGGCACAAGGACAAGACTGATGTTCTGGTAAAATGATACTCAAGAAAAATCCTCTGGTGGCCAAAGGTGTTAAGACGCAGAAGCAAACTGTCACAAGGATGGTGGATAAGGTATGCAAATTCAGTGGATAAAACACACAATGGTAACGTCCTTCGATGTAAGTTTAATGAGCCCAAAGAAGGTGTTGACACTCGAAATTGAAATGGGTTGCAACAAATCAATCTCGAGGCAACCTCAAACCACTTTGGATTAGAAGCTGCCCTCCTCTAACCCGAGTGGGATCTCTCGAAAAATGTCACAAAATGATTTTCAGTAAACGTGAAAAGGTGGGCAGATTTATGGGTAAATGATGGTCTTGGATTTTTAGAGTTTGGGGGTTAAACCAGGGAAATGGTCCATTGGGCATGGAGTCAAATGAAAATCGAATAAAAGAGACAATAGAAGAGATCAAATAACTTGCGGAAAGTGAGGCAAAGTAAGTCTATCTTTCAGCGCTTTGATAAATCATGGTGCGGTAGCGGAAATAAAAAGGAAAGGTCGACGTAGCAGAGAATATATGCAGAATTCTGAAAATGTACATTGGTCTTACACCCACTGATAGTTGGTGCAAAAGAAAGACAATAAACAATTACAGAAAACCCAAATCCATTCATTATAGTAGTGGTCGTACTAAAGTATAATGAAGCACATCAGTTAGAAGAAAACGAAATGTAATGCAATCATGATGGATTAAGGAAGACATAAAGATATGGTAAAGACAATATCAACTGTGAGTAAGGAACATATATAATGAAATCCAAACAAATTTAACACAGCTAAAAAGAAGAAGAACATGCTGAAAGAAATCGACCGTGATGAATCTCACAGTAGCAAGTAAAAGATCTTCTTTATTACTCCATTAATGGCTTACAAAATAACTCAGCAATTACAATGAATCCCTCTTCGAAAGAGGTTTCCCCAATGTTGCGCTCATGCGCCCTGCGCCCTGCCCTTTGGTGTTACATACATCCTCCTTTTAAAAGAGAAAAAATCTAACATAAAACTCTCAGCGTTCCGGGAAATATGAACTGGTTCACCTTCTCTGGACTGTGCGAATGCCAAGTGTTCTGTCGTATGCTCTACACGCTACTCGAAATGCTACTAATCGCTTTGTCAATTGGATAGAATGATCCCTGCAGTTGTAACGGATTTCTCCCTGGTTTCCCGTCAATTCCATAATCATTATTCAATATATATAAAAATAACAGTCATGATGATCTGTGATCATTATTCAGGATTTATATGAAATAACTGCTTCATTGAGGTGAATTCGAGAAACAATTTTGAAAGGTCTCATCGTCTCGTTGTCTTCACGATCTAAGATATGACAGTGATAGACATAGCCCGGTTCAGCACTGGTGTTGAAAGGATAAGGCCGTGGAGAATCCAAGAGAGATAAGCGAAGAAGAATGGTGGTCATAAATCTAGGTTGCGTCTTGAAATCCACGCTCTCCCCGCCATGAATACAAAGATCTGGTCGAAAAGCCATGATCAGGCCCAGGATTATCAACACTAGTTTGAAATGAACAACGTACAACGTAAATGAGATCATGAAACATGTAGTAGTGAAAATTCTAGTAGAACGAGGATATCTCCAACTAAGAAGAGCTTGAATTCTCTCACCCTGAGAGAACTGATCCCCCCCCGAAGGCCATGACGGATGGCCTTGTCTCGGCAGAACCCCCCACCATGAATGCGAAAAACAAAAGCAGAACCGTGAACTGTCCCGCAGAATCACCCTCACATTTGTTCAACTTCTTGTCTGTGGCGCTGCAGGAAGAGGGCAGGAGACCCGGGATTACAGCCGTGAGCGTGAGGATAAACATTCCCATTACATATGAAAAACAACCGATGGTTATCATTCCAAATCGGCCGAGGTAGGAGTCTGCCAGAAAATCTCTGGGCAGCGTTGAAAGGCCCATTGTTCCAGAAAAGGCATTCAACATACTCGTAGCTGCAGCTTTCTTTATGTTGTATTTCGTAGTCAGGTATATCACCATGTTTGCTTGCACTCCCACCACTACGAGCTTCTCGCAGGTCTCTGTACCTATTATGAAAGGCATGGTTTTCAACCCTCCGATTGTTCTGGGTTGTTCACCTTCTGCCTCGTCGTCCCCCACCCATCAATACGTTCTCTTTTCTGATAGAGAAAAGAACGAACGAAAATAATCATTTACAAATCGATTATCATGCCCTTCATTCCCTCGAGGCCGGCCTGATTCGTCCATTTGCAAAGCTAATTCAACTTCCCTTTTCTCCTCTGCCATTTTCCATGGCTTGGCAAGATCTGATATCTAGGAATTAAACAGACGAATATACTCAGTTCATTGTTTTATAATAATACAGAAAGCATTAAATTAATTGGACGCATAAACATATGAGCTCTTGTGAAGGCCATTGCAAAATAAGAATTGTATCGCCAGGTCTCATTTAGATATTAGATATGAAAGGAACGTGAATGGGCTTGAAGCAAGTGGGGTGCACTGCTTTTGACACCATCTGGTATTTGTTTAATTCCCAGATACAACTTCTCTCTGCTTCATTGTATAGTCCTTGTTTATGCCGGGAGCAGTAATGTCCGGCTTGAGAATGTTTTCAGTTAACTTATTTGGACCACGTGCAGAAAACGTATCATTTCCACTGGAGTTTTCCTTCCATTATGCAGAAACGCTTCTGCCATCTTTCTGCCTGCCAGTCTACGGCGTTCTTGTCCTCTTCATGGGTATTTTGTTCCCTCTGCAGAGCTGCAGTTCTCATTACCTTTCTTCTCGCCGGGAAATTCTTTTAAGTTCGCTCCGGACAATTTATTTTGGAAATTCTTATCAGCATAGAACTGTTGTCACAGCCAATTCCTTCCCATTCAATCAAATAGCAAGGGTCGGATATCCCATGTTTTATGTTAAATCTCCTTTTCATAACGTCAAGAGCGTCAATGTCTTGTTCCGATATTCCTTCTCCACCATGCCCACAGTCGATCCTTAGTGGCGAGCTCTGAAATGATAAAATCCATATTAACTTCTCCAACATGGACTTTTTCAAAATTTCCTTGGTCAAGAACCTTGCATGAAGTACCCGGTATATGCAGATGTGCAGCAATTGCAGATGCTCATTTGCCCGGAGCTGACATCAGACCTTCAAAATTTGTTTCAATTTTTCCATCTGCGTACTATAAAAAGTTCTTCTTCGTTAACATATACCTCACATGAACCTCAGGTTCATTTCCTGCAATAATGACAGGATAGGCCTCAACTTGACAGTGGGAAGATTTAACAGTTGGAGATGTTGGAAACAACTTCGATGGTAGGAGGGAAGAAGTTCAACCTTGAGACCTCAGGCCTATCATCAAATATCCACCATCATAGCAACAAATGATCCAAACAAGCAGGCAACACTTTTCAATCATGTAATAGCACATCGAAGATCACCTTCAGAAATGGAACTCAACATTTTCAAGGCATATGAACTTAGATGGACTACAATGTCTTCAATAAGTAATTTAAACCTAAATATCGTTAATACAGAACCAAATCTTCCATATGTTGACCGTAGCATTGTAGCCATGGAACAAACCATCAACAAGTGGAGCAACACATTCTTCAAAAATGGCTGATGAAGGAGCCTCAGTGCTACCATATACATGATCAAATGTAAATGAATGAGAACCAATTTGTACCTTATGCAGCACAGTCAATTTTGATATCTGTTACAACATCGGCTCCCTCTAGGGATGGTACTTTCTCGTAAAGTGCCAAGAACAGTAGACCAGGTGCCTCATCCATTGGGTGGCCTTAACGTGAAAGCTGTAAATTCTGAGTTCTCCCGCCAGTGAAATCACCATCGGAAACTTTTAATGGAGTCGCCAGAGCATGTGCAACCAATATTTTCCTATGACCGGCTGCTCAACCAGGCCTTAGGACTATGACAATTTCGTTCTCCCAGGGATAGATATCAACTTCGAAAATCCCCGACAACGGCGCCAAAATGTTGACACTCGAAACTGAAATGGGTTGCAGCAAATCAATCTCGAGGCAACCTCGAACCACTTTGGATTAGAAGCTGCCCTCCTCTAACCCGAGAGGGATCTCTCGAAAAATGTCACAAAATGATTTTCAGTAAACGTGAAAAGGTGGGCAGATTTATGGGTAAATGATGGTCTTGGATTTTTGGAGTTTGGGGGTTAAACCAGGGAAATGGTCCATTGGGCATGGAGTCAAATGAAAACCGAAGAAAAGAGACAATAGAAGAGATCAAATAACTTGCAAAAAGTGAGGCAAAGTAAGTCTATCTTTCAGCGCTTTGATAAATCATGGTGCGGTAGCGGAAAGAAAAAGGAAAGGCCGACGTAGAAGAGAATATATGTAGAATTCTGAAAATGCAGATTGGTCTTACACCCGCTGATAGCTGGTGCAGAGGAAAGATAATAAACAATTACAGAAAACCCAAATCCATTCGTTATAGTAGTGGTCGTACTAAAGTATAACGAAGCACATTAGTTAAAAGAAAACGAAATGTAATGCAGTCGTGATGGATTAAGGAAGACATAAAGATATGGTAAAGACAATATCAACTGTGAGTAAGGAACATATATAATGAAATCCAAACAGATTTAACACAGCTGAAAAGAAGAAGAACATGCTGAAAGAAATCGACCGTGATGAATCTCACAGTCGCAAGTAAAAGATCTTCTTTATTACTCCATTAATGGCTTACAAAATAACTCAGCAATTACAATGAATCCCTCTTCGAAAGAGGTTTCCCCAGTGTTGCGCTCATGTGCCCTGCGCCCTACCATTTGGTGTTACATACATCCTCCTTTTAAAAGAGAAAAAATCTAACATAAAACTCTTAGCGTTCCGGGAAATATGAACCGGTTCGCCTTCTCTAGACTGTGCGAATGCCAGGTGTTCTGTCGTATTCTCTACAGGCTACTCGAAATGCTACTAATCGCTTTGTCAATTGGACAGAATGATCCCTGCAGTTGTAACGAATTTCTCCCTGGTTGCCCGTCAATTCCATAATCATTATTCAATATATATAAAAATAACAGTCTTGATGATCTGTGATCATTATTCAGGATTTATATGAAATAACTGCTTCATTGAGATGAATTCAAGAAACAATTTTGAAAGGTCTCATCGTCTCGTTGTCTTCACGATACAAGATATGACAGTGATTGACATAGCTCGGCTCAACACTGGCGTTGAAAGGATAAGGCCGTGGAGAATCCAAGAGAGATAAGCGAAGAAGAATGGTGGTCATAAATCCAGGCTGCATCTTGAACTCCGCGCTCTCCCCGCCATGAATACAAAGATCTGGGCGAAAAGCCATGATCAAGCCTAGGATTATCAACACTAGTTTGAAATGAACAACGTACAACGTAAATGAGATCATGAAACATGTAGCAGTGAAAATTCTAGTAGAACGAAGATATATCCAACTAAGAAGAGCTTGAATTCTCTCACCCTGAGAGAAATGATTCCCCCCCGAAGGCCATGACGGACGACCTTGTCTCGGCAGAACCTCCCGCCATGAATGCGAAAAACAAAAGCAGAACTGTGAACTGCCCCGCAGAAGCGCCCTCACATTTGTTCAACTTCTTGTCCGTGGCGCTGCAGGAAGAGGGTAGGAGACCCGGGATTACAACCGTGAGCGTGAGGATAAACATTCCCAGTACATATGAAAAACAACCGATGGTTATCGTTCCAAATCGACCGAGGTAGGAGTCTTCCAGAAAGGCTCTGGGCAGCGTTGAAAGGCCCATTGTTCCAGACAAGGCATTCAGCATACTCGTAGCTGCAGCTTTCTTCATGTTGTATTTTGTAGTCAGGTATATCACCATGTTTGCTTGCACCCCCACCACTGCGAGCTTCTCGCAGGTCTCTGTACCTATTATGAAAGGCATGGATTTCAACCCTCCGGTTGTTCTGGGTTGTTCACCATCTGCCTCGTCATCCCCCACCCGTCGATACGTTCTCTTTTTTGATAGAGAAAATAACGAACGAAAATAATCATTTACAGATCGACTATCATGCCCTTCATTCCCTCGAGGCTGGCCTGATTCATTCATTTGCAAAGCTAATTCGACTTCCCTTTTCTCCTCTGCCATTTTCCATGGCTTGGCAAGATCTGATATCTAGGAATTAAACAGATGAATATACTCAGTTCATCGGTTTATAATAATACAAAAAGCAGTAAATTAATTGGACGCGTAAACATATGAGCTCTTGTGAAGGCCATTACAAAATAAGAATTGTATCGCCAGGTCTCATTTAGATATTAGATATGAAAGGAACGTGAATGGGCGTGAAGCAAGTGGGGTGCACTGCTTTTGACACCATCTGGTATTTGTTTAATTCCCAGATACAACTTCTCTCTGCTTCATTGTATAGTCCTTGTTTACACCGGGAGCAGTAATGTCCGGCTTGAGAATGTTTTCAGTTAGCTTATTTGGACCACGTGCAGAAAACGTATCATTTCCACGGGAGTTTTCCTTCCATTATGCAGAAACGCTTCTGCCATCTTTCTGCCTGCCAGTCTGCGGCGTTCTTTTCCTCTTCATGGGTATTATGTTCCCTCTGCAGAGCTGAAATTATCATTACCTTTCTTCTCGTCGGGAAATTCTTTTAAGTTCACTCTGGACAATTTATTTTGGAAATTCTTATCAGCGTAGAACTATTGTCACAGCCAATTCCTTCCCATTCAATCAAATAGCAAGGGTCGGATATCCAATGTTTTATGTTAAATCTCCTTTTCATAACGTCAAGAGCATCAATATCTTGTTCCGATATTCCTTCTCCACCATGCCCACAGTCGATCCTTAGTGGCGAGCTCTGAAATGATAAAATCCATATTAACTTCTCCAACATGGACATTTTCAAAATTTCCTTGGTCAAGAACCTTGCATGAAGTACCCGCTATATGCAGACGTGCAACAATTGCAGATGCTCATTTGCCCGGAGCTGACATTAGACCTTCAAAATTTGTTTCAATTTTTCCATCTGTGTACTATAAAAAGTTCTTCTTCATTAACATATACCTCACATGAACCTCAGGTTCATTTCCTGCAATAATGACAGGATAGGCCTCAACCTGACAGTGGGCAGATTTAACAGTTGGAGATGCTGGAAACAACTTCGATGGTAGGAGGGAAGAAGTTCAACCTTGAGACCTCAGGCCTATCATCAAATATCCACCATCATAGCAACAAATGATCCAAACAAGCAGGCAACACTTTTCAATTATGTGATAGCACATCGAAGATAGCCTTCAGAAATGGAACTCAACATTTTCAAGGCATATGAACTTAGACGAACTACAATGTCTTCAATAAGTAATTTAAACCTAAATATCGTTAATACAGAACCAATTCTTCCATATGTTGACCGTAGCATTGTATCCATGGAACAAACCATCAACAAGTGGAGCAACACATTCTTCAAAAATGGTTGATGAAGGAGCCTCAGTTCTACCATATACATGATCAAATGTAAATGAATGGGGACCAATTTGTACCTTGGGCAGCACAGTCAATTTTGATATATGTTACAACAGAAGGTAAGCTTGGTGGTTTTTCATATTTAGAGAGTATGAAAAAACATAAGAGACTCCATTGGGGTACATTTTTCGAAGATAGTCTAGTCGGTTCAAAAAGGGGATAAACTAGCACCGATTAGACGTTGATTCAAAACCATTTTAACGAGTGTGACAAGGACAAGATCACTCGACTATTTTTTCACTTTTAAGGAGTCTGAAAAAAGTTTAACTATGGACTCCGTCAGGAATATTATTATGGACCAATTTAACGAGTGTGAAATAATAAGGTCACTCGGCGATCTTTTCAATTTTAGGGAGTCTGAAAAGAGCTTAACTATGGACTCCGTGGGGGTTTCTTTTTCGTAAGTTTAGTCCCTCAGGCCCGAAAAAGGGATAAAATTATACCTGAGAGTACTCTTCTAAA
>ML818231.1:191148-204164 GCA_009831015.1 Picea engelmannii
CACTCGGCGATCTTTTCAATTTTAGGGAGTCTGAAAAGAGCTTAACTATGGACTCCGTGGGGGTTTCTTTTTCGTAAGTTTAGTCCCTCAGGCCCGAAAAAGGGATAAAATTATACCTGAGAGTACTCTTCTAAAGAACGGAAATTCGATAGAGTATACCTCTGTTCGTGCAGTTGACCATCTAGACCGAAAAAGGGGTAAACTACCGTTAGACAGACGTGACTTGAAATTTTAGTTTAACAAGCGTGAAAGGCCACAAGATTGCTTGACAATCTTTTCATTTTTAGAGGGTCTGAAAAGGGCTTAAAAGGAGACCCATTTATTTTTGGGAGTCCTGAAGGTGAGACAAAGAGCGAAGAAGAATCATACAAATGAGGCTCAAACTCATCTTCAGGAAAGACTATACGGACTCCCGAGCCTACAGTGTTTTAGAAACAGCATGGACACCATAATGCAACCAGGACGTACCTAGGGCATCCATGTTCTGGTAAGCACTACGATCAAGTTGCGACACTTCTAAAGAAGATATGATGGTTCTGTGTCACAACCTGATGGGATCGATCCTATAGCAGAGGAAAAGGACAACGAGATGCAAAAGTTGGGGTAATAACCTAACCTATATGCTCAAGTTGATTCTTGGAAAAAAAATTATGGACCGTCAAAATTTTCTCAAAACTCAAAAAAAGTGTCCCAATACCCGATCAAATCCCTCCCATATAACTCCTGAATCACTCTAAATGGTTTTTGGTATAAATAAATTGATAAGGGAGGCCAAAAAAGTGACAAAAAGAGGCCAAAAAGTTTATAAATAGAAGTTGGCAGCTCATTATCACTATTGCTGATTTGAAAATTGACTCTGGAGCCAAAAGACCCCCTTTGCTAAAAACGGTGATTCTGGGAGCTACAGTGGACGAAACGAACTTCCTCTTGGACCAAGTAAGTACAAACTCCCTTATCTAGCTATTCAATTCTTCAATTTTGTCTTTAAGTTCATTTTTTGGGTGGGCGTCGACCTTAAAAAAGTCGGCCCTAGGTACACATGGGTTGTCTCTGGACAGGCCGCATGTACACTCGGGCAGAGTAAAGGCTGCCCACGTGTACACGCGATTGTCGCCTCTATAGCTCGCATGGACCCCCCCTTTGTAGAAAAAAAAATTAAAAGGCAAGTGTTGACCCTCCTGAACCTTGTTGTGTTGGTAGGATGTATGTCCAGTGGAGGGAAAGGGAGCATGAAGCAATCAGTGAGTTGGTTGCGGGAGATCTGAATGTCGTGGCCGTGTTGATGCAATGCGGTTTACTGAAGTTCTTTCTGTGTCCATTTATGCACGCACAACCAAGGCTACTGAATGCCTTGATTGACTACTGGCACCCTAATGCAGAGGCCTTTATGTTAGAGGGGAAATCACTGGTGCCCACCACCGAGGATATCTATTTTTGATTGGCCTCTCAAGGAGAGGGGAACCAGTCAACTTCAGGACGTTTCCTGCGGGACCGAGTAAGATATTGGAACTGACAGCCGAGCACTGTGAGGTTGGGACTGATCATGCGGGCTCCTAGGTACCTATCAGTAAGATCACTAACCTATCGCTGCAGGCGATATTATTACTGATTAGGTGGATTACCGGTTCTGCAGCCTTGCATCAGGCTTCTCACGCACAGATGAACTGTGCGATCCAGTGCTTGAATGCACAGATTTTTTACTAGAGTACCACATTACTGGAGTGCATGAAGAGGCAATTGACAGATTTCCGACAACAGACACAAAGGAATTTCGGGTTCGGGATGATATTTTGTTCATTTTTCTTTGAGAGAGTTCCGAGCTTTAGTCCTCGGGAAGTAGTACAAGGACATCAGGCCTCTTTTCCTGCAGTGTGTAGATGGGCAGTGTTACTGCTACGACAGGGTGGTGGAAGGACCAATGAGTCCTTTGATGATGACTTCTTTGCGTGGTTGTCGTGGAAGATCCCTGTGATCGAGGATTACCCATATGCAGGGATAGATTTCTCTAGAGATCCTGAGATACCCGTGCCTCCTGGTGAGGAGCGAGGGGAGATGGGTAAGTCTCCACCTTTGTAGTTTTTTTTTTTTTTTTGCATATGTAATTTTTATGTCATTTTTGTGATATATATCATTTTTTTTTGTATGCCAGAGTATTTGACGGGTAAACTTTTGTTTCATGCAGATGTGGGACCCGTGCGACCTGCCGATTATACACGGAACAATCATCGTCCTCAGCGAGAAGCCGCCGACGGAGGAGCAGCAGTAGCGGGGAACCTCCCAGCCAGGGAGGCTGAGAGAGTCCTTAGATGAGTTGAGCGGAACTTCACTGCACTCACTCGCACAGTCCCGATGGCAGAGATAGAGGACCTGCCACCATCCATGAAGCCTCATGTAGTGGGGGCACCTCGGACGTGGGTCCGATTGTTTAGGCGTTTAGCCCATGCTGTGGACTATTATAACAGGGTCCATAGGCCCTGAACCTATTTAGATTTTTTACGTGCCACGAGCACTTACTTGTATATATTTTTTGAGGGCATAAGCCCTGTGACTCGTTATTAGTCCCATTTTTTAGGCGCTTGCATCCATCTATGTACTCTGGTTGTTTTATGATGTTATATATGGTTTTTTGATCTTTTGTGTCTTATGGATCACGTGTGCAAAAATGTATTTACATGCTTATGTCAATTTTCTTTCATATGTGTGCAAGATGCCAATCTAAAATTTGATTAGCTAGAGTATCTGTAATTTGGTTTAATCTCCTAGGAACATGAAAATATGTAATATAATCAAAGTTTCGTTCTAAAAGATGTACCCTAAGGAATCGTCGGTGTAAAGTTGGATCATGAACCCGATATACTCTGTTTAGCTATGACACAACTAGTTGAGCGTCGAGATAGACCCGGAGATGAGAGATACCCAATGACAAGGCGTGATGAAGCAACTCAATAACTGCACTATACTCGGCGACATTATTTATGGTGTCACCTAAGCATATACCTCCGGAAGATAACAATTGGCCCTGAGGTGTAAAGATTACCCAAGATGCGGAGGCAAGCCTCCGCGTGTGCCGACTAGCACCGTCTGCATACCCAATGAACACCTCAGAATCATTTGACATTTGTCATATTGACGAAAGATAACATCAATGACATGTCCATAACACTTAAAAGAAACTAAAAAGTAATAGTACAAAGACTATACATATGTTACAAAAAGTTACCCACAATGACCTGTCTATGAGTAATACTTCTTGAGGTAGAGCCCATTTCTAGGCTCCACCAAAGCATTCCCTTCAAAATCAACCAAACAATAAGCGCCCTTTTTTAATACCTTTTTTATGATGAAGGGTCCGAACCACATGGGTTTAAATTTTCCTGCCCCCAGGGGGTCCTTATCTTGGTCATAGACCAGGACAAGATCGCCTTTAGAGAAAATCCGAGGACAAACGGACCTATCATACTGACACTTGACCTTATGTTTGTGAGCCTCATTGGCCAGGGCTGCATCGCAACGCTACTCATTGAGATTTTTAAGGTGTACTAACCGTTCTTCAAGTGGAGAAGTGTTTGGCAATAATTGTACTGCCAATTTTAGAGATCGGATCTGACATTCGATGGGAAAGACTGCCTCTACCTGTAAATGAGTTGAAAAGGTGATAAACTGGTTGTAGTCTTAACAGATGTTCGGTAAGCCCATAATGTCGAGTATAACATCAAATGCCAATTTGACTTGGCTGAGTTGATAGTTCGTTGTAGAATAGTCTTAAGAGTTTTGTTTACAGCTTCCACCTGCCCATTGGCTTGGGGGTAGTAAGGTGATGAATTCTCTTGCCGTAACCCAAGATTTGATGTTAATTCGGTCATCATTTGGTTCTGAAAGTAATTTCCATGGTCAGTGACAATCTCTCTCAGGACGCCGAACCTTGCTGTGATCTGGTTGAATAAGAAGAGAGTTGCAGTCTCTCCATCATCTTTAAATGTTGGCATAGCTTCGACCCACTTAGTGAAGTAGTCGACAGCTATGATGATATAGCGGTGCCCCCTTGCTGACGGGGGGTTGCAAGTAGTGTAATCAATCCCCCACTTAGTGAAGGGGCCAACTATGATGACAGGAAACATAGGAGTGGGATGTGCCCTCATCTTCCGAGAGAAGATTTGGCATGGATGGCACTTCTTGACCAATTCGATACAATCTTTGATAAGTGTCGGCCAGAAGTAACCTTCTCGTAGAATCTTTTGGGCTCTTGCCAGCCCAGACAAATGACTGCCACAAGCTCCAGTATGGCAATCATTGAGCATGATGATTGCCTCCTCATGTGTGAGACATCGACGTAAGACACAGTCTACACCTCTCCGATACAACGTATCATTGAGTATGAGATAATTCTTAGCCTGATGGCATATCTGCCGATGCTCGTCACAAGAAGCAGAGGTGGGGCACTTCAAAGTCTGGAGATAGATAAGTATATCTCCGTACCAGGGATCTGAAGATGTAATCAAAAACATATCTCCCCGGATAGGCGATTCTTCGGGCACAACGTCACCTGACTCAACCGGAAGTTCTGAAATAAGCTCTATGAAGACCACTGACTTTTTGGACTTTGCTGAGACAAATTCTAAGTCAAATTCTTGGAGGATGACTATCCATCTACTCATTTTTCCACCTATAACTCGTCATGTCAACATGTACTAGAATGGATTCACGACAACAAAGATGGTGGTCTTGTGAAACAGAACATAGTGACGGAACCATTGAACAGCATGAACTGCTGCCACTACAAGTTTTTTGATATGAGAATAATTGAGTTACGGTCCTACGAGGCCTCGGCTCAGGTAATAGATCACGTATTCTGAGAATGAATCATCTTCCTGAACTAAAACCATGCCAATGGTTGACTCTGCGACAGCCAGATATAATAAGAAATATTTGTTATAGTTAGGTGGTCGTAGAAGAGGTGTGGTTGTGAGGGCGTGTTTTAATGCATCGAAAGAGCGTTGAGCGGCTTCATCCCAGAAAAAGGGAACATCTTTCTTTAGTAAACGCATAAATCCCTTGGTGATTTCGGCATAGTTGGCAATGAAGCGTCGTAAAAAGTTTGCCTTGCCTTGTAGACTCTGAAGTTGTAGGATTGTGTGTGGGGGGGGCAACCGGATTATTGCCTCCACCTTAAGAGGATTGACCATGATCCTTGTTGTTGATACGATCAAACCTAACAAACGTCTTGACGTTACGCAGAAGCTGCACTTGTTTGGATTCAAGTGAATCCTAAAGTAGCAACAACGTTCGAAGATTAGTCTAAGGTGTATGGGATGATCCGTTCTCTTGTGAGAGGGTGATGCTAAATCATCTAGGTAGGCCTCGACTATATGCATAAGGTCATGAAAAGCAAAAGACATGGCCCGCTGGAATGTGGCTCCAACATTTTTAAGGCCAAAAGTCATCTTACGATATGCAAATGTACCCCACGGACAAATGAATGTCGTTTTATGTTGGTCTTCGGGTTTTATTTGGATTTGATTATATCCCGAAAAATTGTCCATGAAAGAAAAGGCTTTACAACCAGCACATTCATCAATGATCTGGTCAAAGAATGGTGTTGGAAAATTATCTTTGGGACATGCCTTGTTCAAATCATGAAAATCAGTACATACACAAATCGTGCCTTGTTTTTTATTGACCGGCATAGGATTTGACACCCATTGAGTCAAATGGATAGGATAAATAAAACCTGCCTTTAGCAATTTATCAACCTCAATCTTGATGGTTGTTGCTTTCTTGGGATTAACTGGACGAATTTTCTGTCGAACAGGATTTGCATCAGGATACGTTGTGATTTCATGTTCAACTATTTTTGGATCGATACCTGGCATTTCCTCATAAGACCAGGCAAAAACGTCATGGAATTCTTTGAAAAGATCCGTGTAAATTTGAATCTCTTCGGGGGAGCAATCTGCTCCGACGAAGACATTCTCCATGATGCCAGGGTTTCGGGAGATGTTGATTGGTATATTTTTAGTGATAGTCTCCATATTTCCCTCAGCATAAATTTCATGTGTAGCTAAGAGATTAATAGGACATGGTTGATCTCCCGTCATGGTAACGGTGAATTCTCCTGCTTCAATTTGGCTTAACTCTGGGAGAAAATATGATCTGTGATGAAGATCTTACCAAGTTTTGTCTGGACTAGTCATTGCTTTGATTACTGCTTCATCAGAAGGCAAGACTAAGTCTAACGAATCGACGTTAGTGAGATAACCCTGAGCCCAAATAGGCTCTAGAAGTGGATCTAACTCTTGTGCAGGAGTCGGATCAGGGTTAGCTGAAGCTTGTTGGACTAAAGAGTATGCTACTTCAGCGACAGACAAGGGCATGGACATGTCTGGGTGCCCTGTCTCATCCATTGTGGCTGATGGGGAAGGAAGAATCCAAGGATCCTCAAAGTAAGTCGTGCGGAACGACGAAACTTGAAAAATCTCAACCTTATGGTGATTAGATATAAATTTGATATCGTCGTGAGGAGGTGGGTAATCGAAGGTACCCATCAAGGATGGGCATAAACCAACTCCTACGTTAACGACATGTGGTTGAGGATTATCAATCATTGGGACCGTGGATGCCCCCAAAGCTAGGTCAGGTCCAGTGAAAGACAATTGATCGATGGTCACTATCCGACCCTCGTGTGGAAACAACAAGACTCGGAAAACTGTAGCAACCTCAGCTTGCATAGCATAAGTCCAACTCCATCCTAACAAGAGGTTATAGTTGAGGGGAGCATCAACTACCTCTACTTCGACACACACGGTTTTCCCTCCTAACTGCACAGGGAAAGAAGGAACGATGCCATGTGGTCGGAATGAACGACCGTCAAAAGAAGTGAGGAGAGTAGGTGATGGAGACAAAACGGGTTGGCCAATGGCCTTCCAACATGCTAGCGACATAACGCATGTCAAGGCGCCCTCATCAACCACCATGCGAAAGATATTCCGAGTAAAAGTTTTCATGGGATGAGCCACTATTATCTGAAACGCTACGTGGTAAGGCAGACGAGGTTTTAAGTTGGTTGTATCTAACATGATGGTACCCAGATTACAAGTCTCAGGAGAGCCCAAAAAGGTTAACAAGGCTTTCCTCTGAGTAGGGAAGCTTTGGAGGACCTCCAAAGTAGACATCGCACAAGGGGTTTGTGATAAATCTTCCACCACAGAGTAATTATGGGCGGCCCTTGCATTTTGGTTGTGAGAAGCTTTTTTAAATGCACCCTTTGGAATGCGTTTCATTGTTTCTCCCAATGACTTCTCAATCTGTAGAAGCGCTTGGTTTACTATAATCATGTGCTCTAGTTGAAATGAAAGCATCACCCCTAACCATATATATGTTCGTGGATGAGGGATTGTTTGGAGGCGGGCAGGTTTCTTGGCTGCCCCCTTCTATGCTTGTAGAGGCTTGAGTTAGATTTTGGCCATGTTGAAAGGGATTAGTCAATACTGCTTGTTGTTGCTGTGTGACAAACTTTTGGGCCTCTACAAGTTGAGGACAAAGATGAGTCGGGTGGTCTTCTGCACACAAGTTGCATGGATACCTCACCTTCCATTTTTCTGTGTTGTCCCCGCCAGCATTATCAGTGGGTTTTTTATCCCCCTTACCCTTCTTTCATTGTTTTTTCTTCCCTTCAGGTTGTTGGGTGGCCTTTGGGTTAGTCGACTGTACGGTGTGTACTTCCAATGTTTGGGTAGGGGGAGCATCCAAAGAAGTAGTTTGGCTGGCCACTGTGTGTTGTATGGATAACTATTGCAACTGCTTTGTCAATTTCTCAATGTGCTTGGTTTGTGTTGAACCAACAATACCATCGGCATGTGGTCCAGCTCTCTATCTAGTTTTATCCAGTATTGAACGTGGCGCATCTGGCAAGATGTTGTATAATAAACCAAACTGAGAATAGATGAGATCAAACTATTGAGCCCTCATGATGGCATCTTATTCGGAGAAAACTCTGGATGTCGCGACGTCTTTGGATAAATGTGGGACCAAAGACTTAAGGAACCACTCAAGCAGGAATGTTGGTGGGACTGGTACCTTGATTAAACTCTTTCGGCGTCTCCACTCTCGGATATGATCAGAGATATGGTCTGTTGTTGTCTGTTCGAAATTGGCGAGCAGCTCTATGCCAGCATTGTATCTCACAGGGAACTGGAAATGGTTAAGGAAGTCCATTTCCAGTTCGCCAAAAGAAAAGTATCTTGAGTGATCGAGCTCGATGTACCATTTCGCGGCACTCCCAATGAGAGTACGTTGAAACAATCGCAACTGTACGAAGTCATCTTTCAATGAGTTAGATGAGCACTAAAGATGAAAGGTAGTCACATGATCACCTGGATCTTCATTAGGCTTGGCATCGAACTTTGGAATGTCTGAAGGCAACTTCGTCGGCATAGGAGGCCAATGCGGATCATGACAAATAGGATCATTCAACAACCTTGTCAAATCTGGCAAGTGTAAAGTTGCCAGGAATGGTAGTTTGGGTTGTTGTTGATAACCTGGGAAAAAGGGTCCTAGAGTTTGATTGGAACCAAGTTGCCAGGAAAAGTTTGGCTACTAGCCCAGATTCTGGTAGAAACAATGGCCCTAGCCAGCGTAAGGATTTTGCATCTGTGGAGACATCATCGGCTGATTTCCCAAAAAGGACATAGAGTGTTGGGCATGCATTGTATTCAAAGGACTTTGGGAAGGATTACCCCATGTCGGTCCTGTGGGGATAGGCATAATAGTCTGTCTGGGGTTCCATTGATTGTGGAAATAATTACCCTAGAACAACATTCTGGAAGAGGGGATAGATCCTTGCCCTAAATTCCAAGGTCCTGCTATGTGTGCCCCCTATGAAGGAATAGTACCCTACGCAGGAGTATATTGTCCAAAAATGGGGCTTCCCCCAGTCGGGAAAGCAGTTGATGACAATGTGTTGTTACCAAATGTTTCATTCCAAGAAAACGGTGTCAAACCTACCGACATACTGTGCGAAGGTGGTCCCTGACTCCCCGCTCCAAATAAACTATTGTGTGTAGGTTTCCCGACGGATTGTTGATGTGAACCACTGAGTGAAGGGGACGAAGGAGGGATATGACCTCCTGCATAAGGAAAATCATTAAAAGGGACAGGAGTGCCCCCCAAGTGACCTTGCAGAGGAGCGCTAGAGCTCCCTACCCCCAGACCCAAAGTCTGTAAAGTGGAGTAGGTCAGTACAGGACTTATACCTGAACTAGGCATATCGTATGAGAACGGAGGGTCTATCGCACTAGGTGTGAAGGGGGTTGTGGCCTCCGCCATAGATGGGCTCGGTCTACTGTGCGACGTAGTTGCAACCGAGACCATGGTGGCTCGGACCGACGATGGTAGGTTAGGAGATGACTCTCTTGTGGTGACAACCATGATGGGAATTGAAGAACTCCCAGAAGAAGTAACAACATTTGTTTCCATTGTTGTGTGAGGCACTGTCTGGTGTTCGTGAAATTGGATTGGTATAATAAATGGTGCCAAGATATCAGTGGTTGGGGTTTCAACCAAGACAAGAGTGGTTTCTTCAAGGTTCAAAATGGTCGATTCCTCTGGGGGTTGTTCGGGCACAATGGTTTGTAACCCGGTCGCTTCAAAAGACCTTTGTTGGTCTAGCTTCCGCCTTAATGGTGGCGTGGGTGGCTCCAGTGTAACCGGTGGTAGGCCAAGAAGCCTTCGTGACCGGTGGAGCTCGGGATCCTCCACTATGTGAGAAGACCCAAGACACTCTAAGGTAGTCGAAACGTTCAAAAGTAACACACACTAAAAAAGAAGTCCCTAAGAGATAAGACAAGCAATCACTAAATTATTTGGAAGAACGGTTACAACAACCAACACTAGAGCAACTTACCGGTGCAAGTGCAACTAGAACACGGAAGTGCCATCCAGGTATACTCTACAAAGCGTGGCCCGATGTCTGTCCTAGGTACCATGGTATACCCCTGCAGTCACCTGTGTATGTCCCTAAAAAGATTGGCAACTAGGTTGCAAGCACGCGAAAAGTCACCAGGCGGGTACAGTCGAAAGTCGGGTAGACCACAATGAGTAGGGTATCGAGCCCGAAACCTGTCAAGGGTATCGAGAGAAAATGGTCCAGAAGACAACTGAGGACCTCAAACAGATTCAAGACCCACGAAGCCCCGTGGCAAATGCAAACGACGGAATCCCAAAACAAGCCCTCTATATGTGTTCTCCACTACGATTGGTCCATCTTTGGAGGGGTTATCTACGCTACCTTTCCGCACGTGACCTCATGTTTATCCCCTGTGTTAGAGGGGGGTCCCGGATAACTTTCAAGAAACTGGACTTAGACACTCCCTATCCCAGACTCCAATGTTTGGTTTTGAATGGTCTTGAAGAGTTTCCTCTCCAACCTAATCCAAGGCTCTAGTCCAACTAGTTTGTGAACCCTACAAACATAAAAGTCTAGTAGATTTTAAAATTAGCGTTGCTTTTATGGCTTTGTCTTACGTCAAGGGGTATGAGGGTGAAACTAATGATGTGTAAAATATGAAAGCAAAAAATGAATAAAAAAGCTGGAAACAAAACTTTTACTGAATGCAAAATTTCAACAACTTTTCACAAAGATTTTTAATTTTTCTAAGATTTTGGACAGCAAGCTCAAAGGAATTTCACTCGACTACGAGCTACTTATGATCTAAGTGAACTGCAAAAACTTATGAAATAAAATACTTCTCCCTAGCTAATGATGCAGAAACACACTCTTCAACCAAAGAAGAAAACAGAAAGAGATTTTTTTTATTTAAGTGTTAGTAAAGCAAGAAAGGGAAAATACCAACAAGCAAAAAACCAAGAAAAACAATTCTGGCTTAAAGCACAGATCGCAAAGAATCAGATTAAAGAATCACACAATGGCAATTGTAAAAACAATGACTCTCACGCTTGTCTAAAAACCATAAGAAAACAAAAATTTTATTTTTTTATTTTTCTGACAACATTTTAAATGAGAAAAAGAAAGCTAAGGCTAAAAATAATCCTAAGCTATTAATTGTTCAAACATAGATTCAAACACCTGAGAGGAATACTTCTTATCAAAGGAGGGGATGACTACCCCGCCCTGAACAAAAAGTAGCCTGTACAAGCACGTGATTGTCACTCAAATAGAACGCGTGCGAACGCATGTTGAACAACAACAAAGGGCGTGTACACGCGGGCTGACCTTGTACAGGTCGCGTGTATATCTAAACTCTAAGGAAAAATATGAAAATAGACAGACCAGACCAGGAAGAGACCTCTGTTATTGATAACCAGGATCCCTTAAAGGCTTGGATACTCTTTATAACAAAAAAACAAATAATGCAAGGAAAAGTAATAAGGCAAAAAACAATCTGAGATAGGACTATTAGCAAACAAGACTCAGACAGAATTCCAGAAAACCCCTTGAGAATGTGTGATTCTGATAGGGAAGAGGAGGACTACCTCTGAGGTTCTCTGAACTCCTACACGCTACTGCTATATCTATAGCTAGCGTTCACACGTGGGTTGTAAGAGGATAGGGCGCGGGTACACGCGTCCAGGACTTCTGCAGGCCGCATGTACCTCTGTGTGTCCCGAAAAACATAGTCAAGCAAAAGTCAGGGAAAGGTGGTATGGAAAACCAGACTCCCTGCTAGCTCAGACCTTATAGAAACGAAAAGAAAAGACAGGAAAGAAAAAACTAGTCTTTAAACTACCCAAAAACTAAATAAAAATTCCAAGAACCCTAAAAAGTATTCTCCCCAGTATGGTCGCCAATTCTATTGTTGGGGAAAAACACCCTACAGACTAGCAAATAGAGTTTAGACTTTGCATGCAGATATGACCAAATAGAAATTACTTTCTACCTACATCCCTAGATTTAAATCCCCTTTTCTTAGTAAATGCATGGGAAGATCCACCTACCTTGTTACCGACGTTTGATGTCAATCCTCCGTTGTGCTTGATTACTTGTTCGCAATACTCCTTCCAAAGCTAACCTACATTCAAGACGAGAAACAACGATGCATGCATACTACTTATATACTCACGGGTTAGAAATCAAACATAAACTAATCAAACCATAAAAAGTTCATGAATTGGGACAGGAAAAGAATTCTCTTTATTACTTAAAATGAA
Source organism: Picea engelmannii (assembly GCA_009831015.1). NCBI lineage: Eukaryota > Viridiplantae > Streptophyta > Pinopsida > Pinales > Pinaceae > Picea > Picea engelmannii. The sequence goes on from ML818231.1 coordinate 203,311, forward strand.
TCAACTTTACAAAATCTGAGACCAGCCACTACTCCTTGAACCTGATCCTGGGCTCCTCTTCTTCTGTCCTTCAACTGCTTTGCTTTAAATCTCCTTTGGCATTAGGAAAGGATAAAGGGTTGGGACAATGGAATACGTAAATGGGCAGAGTTTCTTTGCTATATTCTTCCTCCTCCAAATGGTACCCTGACCCCTTCTTTTATAGTCCAGAAGGAGCTAGGTTTTTGGATGAACCCTCGGCCATGCATGGCTAGGAGTTTCAGTTAACTCACCCATATCTTTTTGTTCCGTCGGCAACTTTCCTTTTTTCGTGCTTTTGTAGGTACATGCGGGCTGTTGTGAGTCAGCCAGCGTGTACACACGTGCAGTAATGGGTTAGGGCGCGTGGGCCTTTACACAAGAGGATTTTCAAAGAGTTGTTCAGCAGAGTTTTGGCAAAGAAGGGATATGAGTTGGCCTGATGCCAGGTAAGCATGTGTGGTGCAATTTAGGGTTATAACAAACAACCAAGTGTTTGTAGCAAACAATTTCTACAACAACAAAATATAGCCACCAAAATCAGCAAGTAAACCAACCAAACATTAACCAATAACTAGTTGAAAATTTACCAAGGCTTACAAGTGAATGTCAATGTTAGATTAGAGAGAGATAAATGCAAAATAGAGTTTTCTGCAGCCCTAATGGTTGTAACATTAATTTGTAACAAAAAAGAGAACTACTTGGTTAAATAAGATGCCTTAGAGGCTCAAGCAATCTTATAGCATGAAGAACAACTTCCAATTTAGACAATCACAAAATCTCTACTTTTCACGTAGACCAATGCAAACGATTTTATTTCTCCAATGAAATTTATA
>ML818232.1:51456-67209 GCA_009831015.1 Picea engelmannii
TTGACATCTTGGTCTACATCAAAACATGGCAGGTACATATGAGGCACTTGGATGAGGTACTGAGCATCATGGAGACACAGTCACTATACGCCAAAGAGTCCAAGTGTGAGTTCGATATGACGAAACTACTTTACTTGGGCCACATTATCAGTGCAGAGGGGGTACAAGTGCACCAGGAGAAGATCAAGGCCATTTTGGATTGGCCAACGCCCAGGAATTTGACAGAGTTGAGGAGCTTCTTTGGGCTATGCAGCTTTTACAGGTGGTTTGTCAGGGGTTTTTCTCAGCTTGGAGCACCGCTTACAGATCTTACCCAGCATGGGGCTTTCATCTAGACCGAAGAGTCACAAAATGCCTTTGATCACATGAAGGAAGTCATGGGCACATGTCCAGTGTTAGCATTACCAGACTTCACTTTACCATTTGTATTAGAGTGTGATGCATCTGGTGAGGGTATGAGGGTAGTTTTGATGCAGGGAGTACACCCCATTATGTTCGAGAGCAGGAAGCTCAGTTAGCCCGAGACGCTGTACTCCATTTATGACAAGGAAATGTTGGCAATCAGGCATGCCTTGACCAAATTCATACAATATTTGGTGAGCAACAAATTCGTGGTCAAAACAGATCACAACAACTTAAAGTATTTCCTTGAGCAGAAGGACCTCAGTGAGTGCCAACAGAAATGGGTGACGAAGGTGCAGGCCTTCGACTTTGACATAGAGTACGTCAAGGGGAAGAAGAATATTGTGGCCGATCCACTATCTAGGAGACCTGCGGCATGTTCTTTGATGGAGATTTCTGCGGATTGGAAATCCCACTTGTTAGTGGAATATTCCAAGAACAAGTTCGCTTGTGAGGTTTTGGATGGAGAAGTTCAGGAATACAGGTACAGGGTCATTGACAATGTCATATTTTACAAGGACAGAGTCTACTTAGTGCCAGATTCAGGACTCAAGAAGAAGATCTTAGCAACAGTTCATGATTCACCACTGACAAGCCATCAGGGGTTTTTCAAAACGTACAGGCAAATCAGAGAGAGGTTCTCATGGAAGGGTCTCAAGCAGGACGTCATAAGGTACATCCGTGAGTGTGTGACTTGTCAGCAGAACAAGTCAGAGCATACACTTCCAGTAGGACTACTTCAGCCACTTCCCATTCCGAAGCAGAAATGGGAGAGCATATCGATGGACTTCATCACAGGCCTACCCAAGGTTCAGGGTAAGGACTGCATCTATGTGGTGGTCGACAGATTGACCAAGTTTGCTCACTTCTATGCCATACCGACAGAGTACAAAATAGTTCAGGTGGTCGAGTTATTCTTCAGGGAGGTCTTCAAACTCCATGGGTTGCCAAGGAACATCATCAGTGACATGGATAGTCGGTTTATTGGTACATTTTGGAGGGAGTTGTTTAGATTGGTGGGGACAGAGTTGACACCCAACACCAACTATCACCCTCAAACAGATGGGCAGACACCTCCATTGGCAGGACACCCTTCGAGCATTGTACGGTTATGATGTTCCCACTTTGATAGACTTGGTTTTCGGTGAGAGCAGAGCTCCCAAAGCTAAGGATTGGATCACCGAGAGCTAGGAGATACTCAAGTTACTGAAAGAGAACCTACAGACAACACAAAATCGACAGGAGGTGAGTGCGAAAAACATAGGATAGAGTGCAACTTTGAGGTTGGGGACTTGGTTTTCTTGAGACTCGAACCCTACAGACAATCATCTGTGAAGAAGAGTGGTGCTGAGAAGCTCAAGCCCAGATTTTATGGACCTTACAGGATCATGCGTCGTGTAGGCGAGGTTGCTTATGAGCTAGAGCTTACAGAGGGGAGCAGGATTCATAACGTGTTCCACGTATCTTGCCTCAAGAAGGTCGTGGGACAATTCATCAACACATCAAAGGAGCTTCTCCCATTGGATGAGGACGGATAGTTGGAGTAGGTTCTGGAGGAGGTACTGGAGTTTCGAGAGCGGAAATCGAGGAGCAAGGTCATCAGAGAATGTTTGATTAGATGAATAGGGCTTCCAGTAGAGGATGCTACTTGGGAGAGTGAGCAGGTGTTGCAACACCCTGGATTGGTATTGCTTGAGGACAAGCAATTTCGGTAAGAGAGGACTATAATGTCCCTTTCCAAATAGGAGCTCCAAAGAGGAGGCTTAATGGTCTAAACAACCTCGTTAGACTATAGCCAGGGCCATGCAGGGGTAAACAGGGTTACTAGAGGTCACTTCAGTCGAGAGTGTTATAATTCAAAAGTGACATTGAGCTAAAAGTGACTAAAAGCGCTTTTTAAGTAAAAGTGAGCTAAAAATAGAACAGATAAAGCTAAAAATAGGTCAACAACAAATTAGGGTTTCGGGAAGCTATAAAGGAAGGGTAAAGCGATCTAATTGGGTATTATGAAGATTTCGACTTGTCATTAAGGAGAGAGGCGCATCTCAGGAGAGAGAGCTCAATGGATTCCAAGAGGAATACGCCCAGTGGTTGATTTCGATGTTGAGAGACACACCCTACTCACCGGGAAGATCACACAGATCTTCCATAGGTCTTCAGCAACAGTTACACAGGTTGCAGCAGCAAGGGCACACTTATTCAGGGTGAGGGCGCAACTTCTGGGGAGGTTTAGTGAGTCGACTTGTCCCATCCAGGGAGAATCTAGGGATCCCCTTCCGACTCAATTGAGAGGAAGGCAAGGCGCATATTTTGCTTGGTTTCTCGTCAGATTTCGACAGAGAAATCATATGGGGCACATTTTCCAGTCGTTGAGGGTGCGATAGTTGGGGAGGACACATTTGGGATTCCTGAGTGATCATCAGATCAGATCCAGGGAAATCCTTCTGACCCATTTCATAGTGGCCTAGGGCGCTCAGTTTGAGACCCTTATCAACCTATTCCGACGAGGGAATCACTAGGGCGCAATTTCCAGCATCAGAGGGGATGCATTTGCCCAGGGGGGTCCAGACATATCAACAGAGGGCCAATTGTCAACACGTCAGTCACCAGGGCTGAGCGAGAGAGCAGGGCACACTGTTTGGGACAATTTCCAGGCAGATCTGAGGGGTTTAGCCACCAGGGTGAACTTTCCAGTCTTGCAACAGTTGTCGTATGAGTTAGCGTAGCTGGCAATAGATCTTACATCTCATTGATCGAGCTTGCAACCTTCTTCTAGTATCGGGTATTATTTTTATAGTTTGCTTATTGTACTCCGACTAGGATTCGTTTGTCACTGATCTAGCCGAGTGATTTATTTTATTCAGCCGCATTCAACATTGTACTCCGTAGAGATATCATCATATATGATTTGCAGTCTTTTGTCTCATTTACTATCTATATGCTCATTTATATGTTGTAAACAATTAATCATCTACACACACATGCGAAAAACACCAAGCATGTAGAAACACTCAGCTGAAATGCATCCATAAAGCCCCAATGTATCAGATCAGACAATAGACATATCAAATTAGCAACATTTCCTAGACTAGCCGTATCTAGGATATTACAGACATTGTCCATTAAGAGCCTTCAAGCTTGTGAGGGACGCACAAGGCAATTCCTTTCACTTCTTGGAGGATGGATAACCTACAAGTAAAATGCTTCACAGAGGGGGTGCACTCCCCTATTCGAATTAAACAAATGGTTCCTACATAAGATCTTGATAGCATGTCAGTTCAAAATAGAAAGAATATGCAAATCAATAATCTTATAATATTGAAGAGAGTAAAGTCAAGCAATCAAGATAGTCTTGCAAGATTCTACCATCTAGGAATTAATACCTTCATTCAATAAGGAAAACATGCAAAGCAAAATAGAAGGTTACCTCATATGATTGAACTAAGACAACAATTATCCACACATGAACCACAACACCAATTAGACCTCTAAAGTCTCTTGCTTTATTCCATAAATGATAGTACAATATAATATGTTACAAACCCAAGAGGTTTCTCCCCAACTCCAACTAGTGAACAATGGGAGAGATGCCTTGCATAAATAGGAGGGAGGGCACACTTCCCAAGGAGGGAGGGTGCACATCCCAAGAGAAAAATGACAAGTGTATGCATGGATTAGTGCCAAATCTCCTCAAATGTGAGATAACTCACCTCAAGTGAAGAGAGAAGGGTTGGGAAGGCACCACATAGCCAAGAGAAGGTGGCGACCTTCCTTGGGATCATCATCCTCTCCTCAAATGTGCCATCTCTACTAGCTTGGGTGCATCCTCTCTTGGGATGCCCACCAAGTAGAGAGAACTCACTCTCAACTTCCCCTAACTCATCCTCAAGTGCCACTAAGTCATAGTGAAGTGAGAGAAAGAGAGTTAACTGAAAATATGTCTCCAACATGTTTCCACAAAAATAGCATTTGCTAATTTTTGTCTTCTATTTGTCATTTGTTTACCTTTTTTGAGAGAAAATCATTTTTTCTTGAGTAAAACTCAATATTTACCCTCGAAAAGGTGGTATTTATGGAAAGTGGGTATTTTGGATGTGAAAATGAGTACCCACAAGGCATATCATGCCTCCTAGTACTACTTTTTTAACATACTGACGAATTACAATTAAAATATCCCAATTTTGCGAGAAATTTTTTATTTGCAAAAAACATTAAAAATTCCTTTGGGGGACTTAGCACAATTTTCATATGACTCAAAATGATGACCTAGCATGGTAATATAAACATTTTAGACACTAGACTTGGATAACCAAGCTAAGGCCTAACCATTCGTAACATACCCCAACTTTGGATGCATTTGAGTGAAAAAACTTAGAAATTATAACTCGCCGAAAATGAATTTCAAGCAAGAAATAATTAACAAGTGAAAAAAAACACTGTAGAGTATGTACTTATGATCAAGTCTCAGGAGGTCGAGCCTTTTAGAAAATCATCATGCTAATCTCATTTTATTACAATGCTCCACAGGGGATGGAAATGCAAAAAAAGGGTAGTCAAATTGATCGGCTGGACTTCTGAACTTTGAATCTTGAGCAACTGCTTGCTCAACCTTTGGCAGCTCAACTACAATTCCATCCTATTGCAACTTGGTGGATAACAATGAGTATGTCCGATACTTTGGATATAAAGAGATGCTTGAAGGACCTAACAATTAACACAAAAGAGACCAAAGATCGACTAACAACTTTGCTGACAATTGGCATGAGTATGAGAATTTTGGAAAGAGTATATCAACTCTCAACACGAGCACACAAGCAACTGAGGGACAAGGTTTCCCATGAAGTAAAGGTGCATCGCGAGTCTCTTTTCGATCATTTGAAGCTTTTGGTTCTAGTCTTTCTTGTACTGGTCTACGCAATGCTACCAAATAATAAAAAAAACACAATGACAAATGGCTTGGAGGAGTTTTTGAAAGTAATACCCTTGCTTTGAGGACAAAACAATTTTGAAGAGGGAGACAATGTTATGTATATAAAAATAAGATAGGGGTAATAAAATATAATAGTAAACATTTATAAACAATTAATAAATAAATAAGTAAAAAGACACACCTCTTCATAAAGAGGCAAAGGGGCATCCTGTAGACTATATTTATAATCGTGGTGTTGACCACCTATTTCAACTAGGTGTCAACGTCATGTACGATGAAGATATGTACCTTGTGGTATGACAAATTTGAAGACCTATGGCTCAGCAGGGTAATCATGCCCCATAATTTTTTGTAATGTAGCATGTTAGCATGGGTCAAGTTGTAATGATTTGGTTGCCTAATACTTTATCATTAGGGAAGTCCTTTCATTGAGTGTTTTTTTCCTTGGGTAATTTATTTTTCTTTTTCAGCGATTTTAATTACTTGAGTTTTTCACTCAATAATCCTTCAAAGTGGTGAAAGACGTTCTAATGAACGAGCCCAGTAGGTGACTAACGGATAGAAGTGCTGTAAATGACCATGCTAGACATCTCTTGGAGTCTCGCAAAATTTTGTTAAGTTTTGATAAGTATTTTTAATAATTAAAATTTCTCGTTAATTGCAAATTTTTAATTATTTTGATGTAAAATGTAAAAAATTGGTCCTTGGGGATTTTGTATAGGGGTATGGGTACTCAAAACAAATGGCTTATGATCCCCTTCACCCCAAGTTTCAGCTCAGTTGGACAAGTTTTGCTAGGTCAATGTCCATGAGGAGTCTAAGTGAGTCAAAAATCAGCGAATAATTGGCTAAAATAAAATTGTCGAATTTTGTAAAAGAGTCTAAAGTTGTGAGAAAAGGGGAAACGTTGTTTCCTAAGTCATTTCTATGTAGTAGCGAGTCAAATAAATCAAATCCCCCCTTACCTACCTCTCATACAACTTAACTTTAGAGAGGGGGGAGAATTTGTCTCTTGTGGGGCTCACCATCTCCATTGGATTGACCATTTGGTGATGGGGACCACATGGGGGAACCATTCCACACATTGGGTGACCCCTTGGGGCATTAGAGAGAGGTTTAAACTTAGGAGAGGGGGTTTCTTCCCCCATTTTTTGAGTTTCCTCTCCTAATAAGAGTTTCTCTCTCTCATGCCGCGCCCCCCGTCCCACTCAAGTACCCCGCCACCCCCACTTGAGTGAGCCTCCATCTTTTGGGAGTGACACTTAGAGAGCATGCAAGGGGGGTCTCCTCTCTTTCTCTCCCTTTAAAGAAGGCCTCCTCTCCTCATTTTTGCATCAAGTTTTAGTGTAACTCTATGCTACCCAATTTTCTCCTCACTCTCTCTTGCTCTCTCCGCATTTCTCTCATGTAATATTGCAGCCATTCTTTTTGAACAATAGAAGTGAAGCTTTGGAGGATCTCTTGGTGTTTTTGTGGTGATCTCTTGATGTTTTTGTGGTGTACTCTTGGTGTTCTTGTTGGGTGTTCTCATTGAGGTAATATTTCTGCAGTTTTTGTTCATTTTTGCTCACATTGTTTTACTTGAAGAACCCCAAACAAAGTATTTTGCTGGGGATAAATTTGCAGTAGTATTGTTATACGTTTATGTGAGTTGTTTCTCTTTGAGTTTGCAAAGTATTTTGTAGACCATTTAAGAGATCTCACCTTCTTGCCTCATTGTGTAGCAAGGATTTACAAGTTTGCAGGTTACCAAAGCTTGGAAGAGTGGACTCCAAAGGCTTCACTAAAATTTATGATATAATTTCCAGCACTTTCTTATATATTTTCTGCATTTATTTCTCTTATAAATCTTGCAATCTAATCAAGTTTTAAGTTCATATTTTTAGCATAATTTTTTTTGTTTTGAGTACTAACAATTACTAACTTGTTTGAAGTGATTTTTAGCATTGTCCAACACACTTTACTTGCTGTTTTGTGCAGGTTTTCGCCAGTCTAAGTGGAGGTGCTGGCCAATTTTAGCCACAAGGAGCTCAAAGAAGCATCCAAAGGCTTTGGTGCAAAACCCTCTCCCTCTTCTCACTTTCCAAGTCATTGTAAACAACCCAAGAGAGTCTCTTGGGCTTGCATTCTTTACTCATATCATTGTTTCTAAATTGTAAAGTATTTTCAAGTTTTTGCTTTGCCCACAACTTGCAGTTGAGTGGCTTTGCCACCCTTGAAATATTGTGTTGGCTAGATTAGTTATTTAATTTGTAATTTTTTCTTAAGTTGATTGCCCCACTTCTCCGATAAAGAAAAGGTTGAGTGGCTAGGATCTAGTTATTTTACTTTTCAAGTCTTTTGCCCACCTTGGTCACAAAATCAGTAGGCTTTGTCTTTAAGACAATGTTGTGTGGCTAGTTTGTCTATTCCTTTCATTTTGAGTTATTTGTCATTATGCCCACACCTTGCATGTGAGTGGATTTGCCACCCTTGCAAAATCGTGTTGGCTAGTTTATATGTTTTTTTTGCAAGTAATCAGAATTTCGCCTCGCCATTTGCCTCGTATTCCCTTCCCCTGCCACTTGTGGATCTTGGATGACAAGAAAGGGCAAAGGATTGTTGGGCTAGTCTAACTATGCACTCATTTCCATTATTGTTTCACCATTAAAAAGGGTGACTTGTGGACGCTAGAAGAGGTTGAAGCCGGGGATGGTTTCACGACACTAAGTGTCCTCCTTGTTGAGCGCCCAAGCACTTTGGATCTGACCTGTGGAGCTAAGGGAGAACCTTGTTGTTCTCTTGTTGAACACCCAACATTTCCTCATGGTTAAGGGATAAGGACTTGGGGTGATCACATAGCTTAGGTTTGATACAATTCACATCTAATCCCCCTAAGTTCAAGAGCGACCTAAAATTAACTAAAATCAACCTACTCACATTACACAACATTTACATTCCAAGTTTTTTTATTTCATTTCAAGCAGTTTATTTCAAGCACTTTTACATTTCACTCATTTCAGAAAATTCTTTACTTGTGAATATTTACATTTCCCAAGCATTCTTTTATTTGTGTTGCAAGTATTCTTTATTTCTTAGAGAATTAATTGTTTGAGTGTAAAGTTATTGTTTAATTCATTGTGTAAGATTTTCCATTCTTTATTTTAATTTGTAGAAATATCTTTCACTTGTACATAATTCAATAATTGGAATTTGGTAATCTTTAGGCACTAGTCTAATTCTTGTTTTGTAAAATAAAGGTTTACCTGCCATTGAAAGAACTGCATCTTGCATGGTTGTTTGTCATTGGGTTGGGTCTCCTTAATCAACAACTTAATTAACTCCTAGAACTTCAATAAACCTTCACATAGTTTAATAGTGTCTGCCCCCCTTGGCTTCCCTAGGAGTGAACCTAGACGGAAGGAGTCTAGATTGAGGTGACAATGGGTCTAGGCTCAGGTTTGTGCCTCCAAGGACACACCAAGTGGGTTGGAGACTTCTCCACATTTGTAGGTGTGTATTAGGCGGTAACATCTTTGGCATTGTTGTTGGGGATAAGTCTCTTATCCTTGGTTAATTGACAAATTTAATTAATTCTTTAAAAAACTAAGTAATAAACTTGGCCCTTAATTTATCAGAACTTAAAATTTTGTTATTAGACATTGCTTAATCTCCAAGTGGCGACTCCATTGACTCATTCTTTGAGGTATCCTACCAGGAGCAACCCGCAAGGGTTGGTTGATTCCCTTCCTGAACCTGAAAGGGTGTGTAGGAGGAGAATAAACAAACTAGCTCTTCATAGGCTCCTTGAAAGTCTTGGAGAAGAAACAATCTCTGATATACGTCTCTTATTTGTATCTAATAATCCTACAACAACAATGGGTGACCAATATAAGCCATGTAATTTTACCTGTATTCAAGGTTATCCTCATCCTCATCCTCATCCTCTTCCTGACAAAGCTATTGAGAAATCGCCTATTTTTCAGGGAAACAACATTGTTAGTGCCTAGACTCACGTCAAAAAATTCAACGTGTGCATCGGTAGATGGTGTAATGCTCAAGACTATGAAGATACCCAGATGAAACTTTTTGTCTTGTCTTTGGAAGATGATGCCTTAGATTGGTTCATGGAACAGGATGATGATAAATTTAGCACCTTAGTGGAAATCTAGGATGCATTCTTGGAAAGATGGGTTGACAAGAAGGAAGATCGTCATTTACTGGCCGCTCTAAGTTCTAGTCAAAAGAAGGAAAATGAAACAATGGAAGAATTCAATAAGAGATTTAATGACTTGGTTAAAAGTCTCCCTCAAACTATTAAGCCTCATGATGTCTTAATCTTGATTCATTATATGGAAGCCTTTGAGGGTGAAATCAGATATTAGTTAAAGGATAAAGAGCCAACAACTCTAAAAGATGCACAAAAGGTTGCTATCAAAATAGATAAAAATATGCAAGATGCTAGGAAGTCAAATCTCTCTGGTTTCTCAAGGGGAACTTCTTACAAACCCAATGAGGAGAAGAAGAAGAAAGTGGAAAATCAAGAGTCTTCTAATGATGACATAAAGGAGCTGACCCAATTAATCAAACAAATGGATATTAATCATGCAAATCAAATGAGAGAACATGTTAAGCAAATGGAGATTAACCAGGCTAATCAAATGAGAGAACATGCTAATCAAATGACATCCATGCAAAATAGGTTGATAGCCATGGAGAGGGCTCAAGCTAAGAGATCTCATCATAAGTCAAATGATAAGTGACCAAATAGGCCTCCACCTCAAGAGCAAAGGCCCCCAAATCCTTTTGAGTCTACTAACTTGGTTGACCACTAAGTTATCCCATATTGTAGGCCTTGTGGGGAATTTCATGAAGAATCAACTTGCCAAGTCTTCCTTCAAATTTGTGATGAAGAGGGGTCTTGTAAATCAGAAAATGAACAGGTTAACATGTGTGGTCAGAAATATAATGTTGGCATGAATGAATGGATGGAATTAACAAAGCATAGTAGGGATGTAAATTGCATGAATGAAGTTGTGGACAAAGCGGCAAAAAAATTTGGTCCTAAGCCTACTCCCAAGCAAGTATTAGAAATGGCTAGATATCGAAGCTTTACTTATCAAAGAAATGGAACCAAAAATCAAGATAAGCCTCAAGCAAGTGTTCCTAAGGTACCTCGTCCCCCTTCTCAATCAATTGTTCGTACAAATACAAAATTAAATATTGACTTAGGAGGATGGTTGAATAATGCAAAAATGTTGGTCTCTGTAGCAGAAATTATGAAGATCCCATCTCAAAAGGGGAAACTACTCAAAGCTATAGAAGATCCTCTTCAAAGCAATATTGACAAGCCACCAGTGGTAGCTTACCAGGATGCACCAGCTGTAGCTGTAGCTTGATTCTAGAGCAAGTTCAAATGTTATGACTAAGAAAGTAATGAAACAGTGAAATTTAAGGAATTCAAGGCCTTACCATAACATTTGTTCCATGGATAGTAAAATGATTAAGGTGCATGGTTTGATAAAAAGCTTACAAGTACATTTGGTTGCCTTCCCTGACATGCTAAAAAATGGACATAGTGGTGATTGATGTACCAGATGCTTGGAGTATGTTGCTCTCAAGAAAAACAACTACAGATTTGGGGGGTAATATACAAATGGATCTAACTTATGCCACCATTCCCACTCAGATGGGGCCATGTTCATATTAAACAGAGAATTGAAAAGGAGGTATCATGTCGAAGACCCAAGGAATCCCATAAATGAATTAAAGTATAAAGAAGATGGCTTTGGAAACTATGCCATCTTGTCTAACTCTTTAGAGCCCATAGAAGAAGAAGCTAAAGAGGAAAGAGTTAGTGAAGTATGGTACATGCATTTTGATGGTGCATTTTCTAGATCTAGGAAGGGTGTTGGCATAGACATTGAGTCTCCATTTGGTCAAGAATTTAAGTTTGCATATAGATTGGAGTTTGATGCTACTAATAATGTAGCTGAATATGAGGCTTTGTTGCTTGGTCTAGAACTTTGCAAGGATATGGGTGTCAATTGTTTGAACATAAAAAGGGGATTCAGATTTGGTCATCCAACAACTTAAGAATAAATTTGCATGGAAATCCGAAAGGCTAAGAAGATATAGGAATGCAATATGGGACACAATGGAAAGTTTCGATGCCTTAGACCTTATTGCTATTCCTAGAGATAAAAACTTTAAAGCAAATGAGCTTGTTGTGGCAGCTTCTACTCTTCAACTCTCCCAAGATTTAATTAGAGGAAACGTTACTGTAGAAGTCGTATTTAGGCCTTCAGTTCCAGATAATGTGGATCATTGGTAAATATTTGATGATGGTAAGCAAGTCATTAAGTTCTTAAATAGCATGCAAGAATTTTCTAATTTCCACATTAGTGAAAAAGAAGCGGGATATAATTATACAAAAGATGATCAGAAAATTAACTCAATCCCTAGAGGCCTTGTTGCACAAGAACAAATATTTGACAGGCAAGATGGTCACAAACCAAAGGAGGAAACAGATATAAAACCAGGTGATCATATTGACGTCAACATTGGAACTAATAAAGAGCCTAGAATGGTGGTTGGAAAAAGCACACCTAAAGAGGAAAGGAAAGAAATAATAAAATTACTAAGAGAATATAGGGATGTTTTGGCTTTCACCTATGATGAGCTTAAGGTCTATAGGGACGATGTAATTCAACATACCATTCCTTTGAAGGGAGAAGCTAAGCCCTTTAGACAAAAGTTGAGACAAATTAACCCCAAGTTAGCTCCTTTGGTTCAAAAGGAGTTGCAGAAAATGTTGGCAGCCAGAATAATAGCCCAAACAAGACATTCTTCTTGGTGTTCAAATTTGGTTGTGGCTAGGAAAAAGAATGGTTCAATCAGTTTATGTGTAGATTTCAGAAACTTGAACATTGTGTGTGTTATCGCACAGTTTCTACTTGAAGTAAAGGATAGGTGAAAGAGAGGCAAACTGGCGAAAATGAGACTATCCTACCACTGTCACCTCGATAGGATACCTCTTTCTGTTTAGGGTGGTAGGCCCAGGGGAGACGTCCATGGTGACCTGGGGCTTTGAGAAGGAAAAGGCTTATGGCTAAGTAAAAGTTTCCCCCTCACAAGTCACCACCGATCAGAAAGTTCGGCTAATCAACCAATAAAGCTAAAGATAACCAGAAGTACAAATGGTAACCAAAAGTGGAGACAAAGCAACAAGAAAAACTATACATGTGCAAGATCACTTGCTTGGTTAGTACTTCATATAATCAAAGACTTTTTGATATAAAGCAATTGATAGACAATATTGATGAAGCAAATCAATGATGTATAATAACAATGATTACAATATATATCACTTCACAATAAATGCTAAAGAAGCTTCAAAATGAGCAATAATGATCTATCATCAATGTCAAATACCAACATTCATTAGAAGCAACGACTAGCCAATCTTTCAATTGCTCAATAAAGGATTTAAATGCTACCAAGTATAAATATAACCCAAATGGATAATGGCAGCAATAGGGTTAGCAGGTTAGTCTAAGCTAGGGTTAGAAGATGTTAGCAATCATTCAAAGGTATTGGTTGTTTGAAGTTTGTGATCAAGGCACTCAAGCAATAAGGTCTTATATCAGTGCATTCATAGGGAAAATGGAGTCAAAGGTAGCAACAGATGTTGAGGAAGCACAATGATAATGGAGGGCTAGAGACAAGAGGGTTTGATGGTGAAGTGTTGTTGAGCCAACGCTTCAACAATCAAACCCTAGGGGAAAACGACTCACTAAGGTGTAGAAATCCAAGGCCTTAGTGTAATTTCCTCCTTCTCTAGCTCAATGATAAGATAAAAAACAACTAGCATAGGTAGGGCTAAAGACAAGAGAGTTTGACGGTGAAGTGTTGTTGAGCCAAGGCTTCAACAATCAAACCCTAGGGGAAAAAGGCTCACTAAGGTGTAGAAACTCTAGGCCTTAGTGTGTTTTCCTCCTTCTTTAGCTCAATGACAAGTATAAAAACGACTAGGATTGAAGAAGAAGGTAGGGTGTTCCAAAGGCAAGGCCCTAAAAATGTCTTCAATAGGTAAAATGGTTAATTGGCATAATCTAGTGGGGACATGAAATAAGGACACCAACATGTGCTTATTCCCTAGGGTTTAATTCAACAATTTCATTAACAAAATGCAAGTAAAAGACTATAACCATTCAAATAAGGGAAAGATTGCATAAATTCACTTACATTCACCAAGTATCATCAAGCTAAACCCTAGTTGTAAACCTTCCAACAAGAAAAATGCCAAAAATAGCTAAGATAAGCCTTCCTTCAACAAGTGTGCCACAATTTCAGCCAATAACCCTAAGAGGGCCAAAAATTTCAGACCTCACCAAGTGGTGACTGAAAGATGATGAAAATAAGAGAGTTTTAGCTCTCTACTTATACAATAGCAATGACCTTAATTAAATTTTAGGTCACCAAAAGGCCGACAAGGCCAAAATACACAATAACATTGTTTTACATTAACATGTCATAATGAAACCCTAATCAAGAAAATAATGAGGACGTCATGCCCTTTTAGGGTGACGTTAACCCTTTCTAGGGAAAATGTGGCCTCCTGGAGCAAAACGTTAGCCCTCCTTGGTTCTCTGGAAGCTGTCGCACGTCGCACGTGCCAATCATGCCACAACTGCCTCCCAAAATCCCATATCATTGGATGACGTCATAGCAGGTCATAGGTGGCGTCATGGGCCTTCCAAGGCCAACATCCCAATGGAGAAGGCACAACCCCCCTGGGTAAGGCTCTTCCAAGCTGCCTCTGGTGGAACGTCCTGCTCTTCTCCGATGCAAACCCTCTGATCTGTCTCTGCCCCCTACTGGGGTCTCAACATCCATCTGGTGGGCTCTCCAGCCCCATGGAGGTTTGAACTAATCATCTCCCCATGTGTACCTGTCCAATGTGGTACCTGTCCGTCAGGTATGATCCTGCACATCAACAGATACGCCCTCCATGGGCTCATAAGTCACAGGGATCATAGCAATGTCAATCACATCCAATCATCAATTTTATTAAACATGTGCATAAAACCCTTTTTACCCAGTCAAGTGCTCAAAGACATTACACAAATCTACAAGCCAAGTTTGGAAGAAGTGACAGGGCATCCTATTGGGCTAATACTCACTGGACGTGGGATGTTTCCGGGAGAATTCAAATCCAAGTCATGTGAGTGGATGATGTGGATAAGGGATGTCTGGACAAGGGTTGCAGTGATAGCAGGGAAATGCATGGCTTACCTGTGGGTGCCAATGTAGAGGGTGAGTTGCACCTGTCTTGGATGCAAATGTTTCCAAGCCCGTTCATGCCTTTTATTCTTTATTCTTTATTGCTTTTTCTTTCAAGAAGCTAATCAGGGGACACTGCCCTGGCGTGGTGACCAGTGGTGGCAATGTTACCCTCAAGCACTTTCACGGAAATGAGAAGACTGGCTCGTGATGAGACCCCCTTTCTCTTGGCTATGCCACTAAGAGCCACTACCCTAGCGTGGTAAGCAACTGCTAGTAGTGTTATACCGCTAGGTGCCCATGGACCTAATAGGCTGGTTCGTGATGAGACCCCCTATCCTCTGACTAGGTCTTGTTTTATTATTTTTTGTGGGTTCCTCTTTTTCTTGCTGAGAAGCCTTTTACTGCTTTCTCAGGGATCCCTCGGCAAAGCATCTCGAGGTTTTATTTTTAGGCTTTTGTCTTTTTCCAGTTGTTTTTACCCTCTGGGCCTTTAGCCCCTTCTTCCCACAAGGTAAGGTGCAACCCTTAAATAATTGGCCAACCCAATGCCTGCACCAATGTAATGGGATGGATGAGCGGGAGTAAGGTCGAAAATGGTAAGTATGATGGGAGTGGACAATGACTCTTCATGAACCCCCCCAGTGGAAACTCAAAACCTATGGGCACAAGCTTACTAGGGCATCCTGTCATTCCCCCCAGAGATTGTCAAGTGGATAAGTATAAGATCCAAGAACCCATTAGAAACAAAAAGAACTAAATGCACATATTCAAAGGTTTTGAGGATCAGAGTGACACATACCATGATACCTGGACTCATTACCTCATGGAGCAAGATCCATCTCTGCTACAGGACCAAGCCGAGGTGATGGATGTTGTTGCTGCTGACAAAGTCGAGGCGCTGAAGGAAGAAAAGATGGGCCCTCCAGGGTCATGCTCAAGTCGATCTGGCTCTCAGTACTCCATGTCTTGGACCTGTGGGCCTCGAGACATAATCTCCTTCGTTATCCCTAAAGTGGGGGATAACATCTGGCTCCAAATTGGGGACATGTGCTCACCGTAGAGCGCATGAGAACCTCAGCATCTCTAGCATAACCTGTAACTTTCTTGATCTCAATAGAAACTATTAGCAACCCTTTGGGGTGGTGATATCACCC
>ML818233.1:2307-17506 GCA_009831015.1 Picea engelmannii
GAGTGGTTGAGAGAATAGTGGATCTGCAATTATGAGATGGTTATCTTCTTCATGTATATAAGAGAGTGCTCTCTCTTCATGAGAATTCAATTAGGATTGAATTAGAGTTGGAATTAGAGTTAGAATTCAATTAGGATGTGATTATAATCAGGAGAAGGGAATTCTTAGCTTTGTTATTATTTCATGTTTTGTCATTTGACTATTGCAATATGATTTGAGATTGATATGTTGTATGAGCTCATTGTTGTTAACTCTTCACATGTTGTATTTCCCTTAGGCAATTTCATGCTTTCCTAGTTAGTGTTTCAATGCTTTCTTAGATCAGTTTGATTTCTGCAACATAGATTAGATTAGATTAGTTCTACTTCAGTCATGCATATACAATGCGTGTGCTTCGTCAGTTTACGTACCCCGGGTTGACAATTAAATGGTTGGGCAAGTACTACAACGTTATTATAACGACATATATTTCGCCTAACAGCAACCACCTGTGGTGCACCTCAGATGTGCCCACAATCGCAGACTTGTTGACCCTTCGGTACCACAGACATCGACCAAGCTAACATCGATTTCGGTTCTACCTCACACATGCCTCCACAAAACTTCTCTTCCAAACTACCCCAAAACCTCCCAAGGTTCCAACACTGGGCTACTTGTCTTCCATATTGGTAACTCTTCCTTAGTTCATTGCCTTAGACTTACCTAAAACTTTTTCTCTCCAGATCCTTGAAAAATTATCTATGCCTTCCTTTGGTTGTGCGCCCTTGCTTTTATATGGACTCCAAGGGTCACTTGTGTGAAAATTCATGTCTCTTGGGTGTGTCGCGCCCCTTCATGAACCCACACTAAACCAACTCTTCGCATCCCCTCCATGGAACTGGTGCGCCCATCTAATCATGTGTGCCCATCAACCATTCATTTCTTGGAACGACACACCCCATCCTTGGGTGTGTGGTGGTTTCCTTGTGCACTCTTCATGTCTATAGTTGTGAATATTCATGGGTGTGTCGATGAGGTCTTCCAACCTCGCCAATGCATCTATGTTTCTGAGGGAAGACATGTCTTCTCCTTGGTCATGCTCCCAAGTTGTCTCGCACTTGCCCAAATGAAACCCAAGTCTTCACCAATCATCCTAATGCAACTAAGGTGTGTTCCCCCTTGGTGTTTCACATTACCATCATGCGCCTAAGATGCCCCTACTCACACGTAAATGTCTTTATTCGCCCAAACTATCACCTCTTCCTTTTTCTCTTCATATGTTCTGTTACCAAATCTGCCCAAGGAGAACGCATGCTTGGTGGGTGTCATGGGAGACCTTACACAATAGGATATGTGTACATTGATTGGGATACATGTCACTACATCGAGATCTTTGATAGTCCATTGGATAGTGTGACAGGGACTCCACACGATTGCATGTGTCACCTAGACCATATATAGGCGGTGCACTTGCTTCCTTGGAGATACTCACTCATGTGTGTGGTTGATTCCATCCTTCTAGACCACACATGTGAGGTAGTTGTGGTGGTTAGAGTTTTTTGAGAGGTAGTTGTGGTAGTTGGAGTTTGTTGAGAGATTATTATACCCACTTAAACCATTCCTTGAGGTTGATGTAGTTAGAGAACATATTTTTAGGGTGGCCAACTTTAGGGGAATCTATCTTTTAATATAGTCTCTAGAATTTTTCTCAGCTCAATGCCATTAGATGCAAAATGGTTGTGGGATTTCCAAAATGTTGTCATAATATAAAATCAGGGAAAATTGGCATAGTTATAGTGTTTATGAATCTGTCATGGGACGATTATCATCTAATTTTGACCACTTGACATCCCACTTCTTGATTCCACATGTGGGTGGTTATATCACTCTTTGTATGGCATACTTGTTTTTAGACCATCTCCATTTGCTAGAGGTGGTTTTTACCATGAGAGGCGTTGTTTGGCTACCCCACATTTTTATATTGTATTGTTTCTAGTTTGTAAGAGAGTTACTATTTTTGGGCTAGGAGGTTAGATATATATTTGGTTTTATTCATGAGGTTGTTACCCTCTCTTCCTATATAAAGAATCCTCTCACTCATTTGTAACTTGTTGGAGAATAATATGAAACGTTCTTGTATCATATTTTTCTAAAGTTATGTTCGTTTGGTATTGTATTGACGATTTTTATTATCTAGGGAAACTAGGAGCACTTGTTATTTGCAAGTTTTTTGGATGAAAAAACTAGCATAAGGCCAGATGAGGAGCGTCTTGCTACAACTGGAGGATCTTACAAGGTATTTTTTACTCATGCCTTGTAGTCTTTAGTAATTTATGTCTAGAACTATAACATCGAACATAGAAAATCCTTAATTTCTAGTTCTTGTTTTAGGATAGAGATAGAGGCTTCCTTATTTTTACCTAGACGAGGATTCAATCTAGGACCCTTCTCCCCATAGAATTTTGACAATCCAAGTGTCTCCCATTGCGGAATTACAAGACATACTTAAGTGTTGCTTGTAAGCCCAAATTTGACATGAGGACAAAACCTTAAAGCAAGGCCAAGTGTGACCCCACAACTTAAGTGGAGTTAGACATTGGTCTTATCCATCCTTTTCCCAACCACTAAAAAAAAATTAAACTTATTTTTTCTTTTGTTTATTTCTATCAATATAGGGCTTAAGTGATTCCATGTTTATAATAGATTGCAATTTTTTAAATTCATTAGGCCATGTTGGAATTATAATTCCTATTTGTCTTATCCTAATGTGTGATTTGTCATCATATGCAAATGTTGATGTTTATTATTGAATTTGGTTATTGTAATGTAGAGATTGAGCAGATAGATTCTAATATTTAGAATTTTGTTAATTAGTTGGATTGTAGAGATTTGGTCCAACTTACTTAACACCTAAATTTGGTGTGTGGTTGAAATATTTTCTCAATTCATTGATTGTATGGATAAGATATTCAATCTATCTTAAGGCCAAAATTAATGTATATATATGCATGTAATACTTCATATTAATAAAATACTCGGTTCACTTTTGTGTGTAAAGAAATCATGTTTACTCTCCCATTTCATTTCAGGCTAACCCTTTCATATCTAGCTAGTTGAGTGTGTTTTCCTCAAAAATATTTGTTCCCGTGGTTTATTTCTAAAATCGATTTGCTAAATTTCCTCTTTTTTCAACATAATAACATCATTACAATGGGATTAATTTAGATCTAGAGGGTTTCTATTTACATGAGTTGATAGATCTAGCATCTAGACGTCTAAAGGACTAAATCGATGCCCCATCTTGAAGATCAATTCGATGGTTTGGTCTTATTCATGATTTTTTTCACTATTAAATTTTCCATTTTGTTATGGAGTAAGAGTAGATATATCATTTGTTTCTTGAAATATAAACTAGATCTATGGTTTAAACTCATTCAATAAGTTGGATCGATGCATTGCGGGGTTGAATGATTTGATTGAGTTAGTGTATCTTTAATATTTTCTTGGTTGGAACAGTTTATGTGTTAAGAAGGTTTTAACTAGATCTGGCACGTTATAACTCTAAATTTGGAATGGATTTGAAACACAAACTTCACTAAGAGTTTATTAATGCTTGAAAAAAATCATTATCTTGTGGATCAATTGTTATTTCCTTGATTTTCATACTTGTTGGTAAAAACTTTGCATAAATGAATGATTGGAACACATCTGGAACATACTTTAACATTGCAAAATAACTCAGATTTTAGGTACTTTCAAACTATGGTATAAATATCGTACTAAGATATGATATTACATGGTTTAAAATTTGCTCATGAAGTGGCATTTGCTTTCCTTTTTCTAAGCCAAATTCATTGTCACAAAGTTTAAGTGAACTTATGGTTACCCTCATGCTACAATCATAGTTTAAGAAGTAATCTAACACACATCTAATATCAAAGAACATTGTCTCATGTACTGAATTGTTTTACGTATTTTAGGATTGAATGCTATGGTATTTGATGAACTCATTGATGACATGATATTACATTGTTTAAAATCTGCTCATGAAGTGACGTTTGTTGTCCCTTTTCTAGGCCAAATTCATTGTCACAAAGTTTAAGTGAACTTATGGTTATACTCATGCTACAATCATAATTTATGGAGTAATCTAACACACATCTAATCTCAAAGAACATTCTCTCATTTGATGAATTGTTTTATGTTTTTGATGATTGAATGCTATCGTATTGGATGAACTCATTCATGACATAATACATATGGTCTAGTACAATTAATGAACTTGTGGTATGTTGTTTTATGGTTTAAGGAGTAACAGGTGGATCAATGTTATTAGAATTGGTTCAGTTGACCCAAAAAATGTAAAAATGGATCAGACTGGTTAAAAAAAAAAAAACAGTTGACCAAAAACTACATAAAATATTCAAATTTTGAAAAAAAACATATATATTCATGTGCATCCATATGAATCCAAACCATTTGTACACAAATATGAAAAGTTTCTCATTTATATAGAAAGAGTTCATATAATCAAAATAACACCAAGTGTTATCCATATCTAAACCAAAATACATCAACAAAGATGTTCTAAATGACCTCTAAAGTCCAAAAAAAAGAATGCTACAACAAATAACTACATATTATCAAAAACATTGCCTATATTAGGATCCTCATTATCCCCTTTAAGCATTAAAATAAGATACAAAAATATTAACATGCCTAATAAATGATTTTACTTGAGTGAAGGGTAAATTTTTACTAGGGTCGTGACATAAGAGTTCAACAATCAATTCCACCAACATTAAGGTACATAGAGGACTTGGTGCTCTTAATGCCAGTTGCATACCCTTATACATGATAGAATCCAATGGAAATGTTGCAATCATGCCAATCTTGAAATCTTGAAAACCATCAAGTCTGTTGAATTTTGAATGGGACCTAAAATTATGCTTTCTCCATATGAAGTCCAATGAGGTTGGAACCACTCTCAAACATCCTGAAACAATTAATGGTATTGTTAAAAATTTAAGTAAAAGGACAAAAATTAAAGATAATAGATTTGAGTAAGCCCTAGGGTTAGGTAATATGCCCTGTTGTTAGTTGATAAGCCCTCCTCTATTAAACAATTCATTTTTTTTTAATTTGAAAATTGTGGGTCCTAGATGCATCATACAGAACTGGTCAATTTCGTATGGAATCGACCATTTCCATGTCGTTGGTCTGACTAGTTTTTCCCCAAAACTTGTTAGACCGACCGATTCTGAATAGTCTGGAACAATTTTAATAACATTGTTGTGGATACCTTGATGAATGACCTCTAAATATGGAAGTAATAACTCAACTATTCATTTTGTTTCCATTATTAGGTGTACACATTAATGAATTATTTAACTTGAACTTGTGTACATCACTGCAATATCAAACCTGTCATCAAAATTTTCTACTTGATATGGGTTTATGAGCACTATTGAATACACCATTACATGAAAAATATACAAATCTGGAATAGCACCTTAATTTACAATTCACTGTTATGAATGTTGGTCATGAGTAACTTTCACTAAAATATGGAATTTCTCTTTACAGTCACATGGATGACTTTTCTCTTTCACTGCCATAATGATAACAACACTTGATTGTGAATATTTTGAATCGAATTCTTGGAATTAAGCACTAATATGTGGATTAAAGTGGATAAATATGTTAAGCATAACAATCATACCTCAATTCAGCAATATTTCTCATGGTTTGTGTTTATTAATTAGCATCTTTCATATCTCTTTTGGACACATCTACAAATCTGGATGGTAATCGCTTTGATAATGTTATCTTTGGAAGAAACTCTTTACATGATTCACTTTATTTGGTCATTGCACTTGTGATTTTAATTGTTGGAGATAGCATTGTTTCTATTGTTGTGATGAATATTTTTGGATATATCTAAATCTCCAGCTATATCATATTGACTTAATAAATCGACTTGCACTATTTACATCACACCTCTTTCACATATTTATAGGGAAAATTGATTGTTTGGTTAATCACATCAATAATCAACCCAAGATAATCCTATTTCCAATCTACAACAATTTGGTTATGTTGATTTTAGGGACACCCCCGTAATATAGGAATCTTTTCTTCTTAGTCTAACACAAGAGGCAAGGCCATTAATGTGACAGTGGGTGGCTTGCCTAGTAGTTTCTCTAGGCTCTCCTATTGTGGTTAGGACTTTTCCATTTAAAGAAAATTTAAGCAATAACACAGCCGAATGTTGGAAGGAAGAGAGTCCTAATTTCAAAAATCCATGTCTTCTATCATGTAGTGAATTGTCTTTTCCTCCTTGAATTATGATTGAACTAAATTTGTCAACATCCTATGATTGGAAGTAGAAAATTGAGATCCTTTTCTTAGATTAAGGACTATATTTCTCAACATATTTCATTTTGTGTCCAAGATATCTATTTGTTGTTTTTGTTGGACTATAGTGTTCATAATTATGGCATTTTGAGAGGTGCACTTATGTTCATTTTCATGTACTTTTGTAGTAATAGAGAAGAGAGAGGTTTTGTTACATTGAATTGATTCTTCGTATCTTTGAAAGACTCTTTGAGGATTCTTTGGATTCCCTATAGTCCATGGATATGTCAAGTAGAAAGAAACAAAGCGACCAACCAAGATTTTTAAGGGGCCCAAACTCCCATTTAGGATGACCCTGAATCCAAGATATAGGCAAAACCCCACTACATTGTAGACCACACAACACTAACAAATCTCCAAGGATCCACATGTAATGTCCCCCAGCTCAACCAAGGGACATTACGGTGCAAAATACTCTTAAAAATGAAATTTATGCTAATTAATTTAATTCATTTACAACTAACCAATTTCCTGTCTATTTTAGCTACGAATTACAACAAATTTATCTATTGTCTACAACCATAAAATAGAAGCATATAAACCCTGCTAATAATCAACATGAAATGCACCTAAACAACTCTTTACAACAACATATAAATCATTCGCATTTACACAGAGTTCATGCATAGAAATTAAACACATAAATTAACACAACAACAAGATCAAACACTTATCTTTTCACAACAGTTGTGCAACCAACTGTTTGGGACGAACGTTGACTCTGCCACAGGGAGATAGAAATATCTCAGCTAGGAACTCAACAGAAACTATTGTTAGGAAAACTTTCAACAAAACAACAACAAAACTATCAGGGTCTCTCTGACATATGGAGCTAGGTATCTCTCAGTTTGGAACTCAAAGAAAAATATTGCTAGGAAATTATCAGCAAACCAACAACAAACACTTGTTGTTCCAGTGCAACTCACACAGAATCTCACTCTTCAGGCCTGACAACCTGGCTTTTTATTTTTCCATCTCCAATTTGCTCCAATTATGCTCCATCTTGCTCTAGAATTCTCCTTCCATGGTTGCATCAACTTTAAACTTTGTTTCTTTCTCTCTACTTTTTTCTCATGCACAAAATTGACTAACTAAAAAAATTGATGCCCCCCAACCCATACAAATTTTCTCTCTTTGGATTTCCTCACACTCTTCCCCAAGGTGATTGTACTCAATCCCCATGTGTCAAATAACTTTGTTATGTGACCATTCACACCCACTCTCTTACATGTATTCAATGGTTGTTTTTGGGAACACTCAATCAAAAATTGGAAGGTTCATATACAATTAGAAAATTTAGGAAAAATGGGTTGAATTAATATACATGGGTATTTTCCCCTTGGACCCCTATTGGCCATTATCCTAGACACTCCCCCCTCTTATGGATTAATTCAGCCCCCATCTCTTTTCCATGTCCCCCTTAGCAACTGACATCACATTTTATTAATAAAACAAGGAAATACAACTCGCATATTACACGGATTGGTCGTAGCCATATATTATATCTACGTAAGCATTAATTAATCTGGGGATTATAGAGGGGATGTTACATTTCCTGTAAGGTAGCTAGAGAGGTAGTGGGGGGGCCCAGAGGGCCCATAGTGATAATAGTGGAGGTCATTCAATATAAGGTGGACTAGGTCCACTATATTATTAAATAAGGCCCACTATGGTAGTTAGATATAATGAATGGGTAATTAGATATAATAAATGTAAGAGGACTTCTTAGAAGGTTCTACTTCTAGAAGATTCCTCCTCTAGAATGTTCTTAGGAGATGATAACACTATATAAAGGGGTTCAAGAAATGTAATGAGACATGAAGAGAATTAGTGTATTTGGAGCGGTAGCTCAATAGGAGGATTCCCCTTTGAAGAGGCAAGTGAACAGGAGAGGATCCCTTCCATAATAGGATCCATTGTATGGTTTTTCCCTACCTCAAGGGTTTTGATATAATAAAGTGTGGTTTCTTATATATTGCTTAGTGGATCTATTGTGTATTCAGTATTTGTGGTTATTATATTGGTAGATCTATCCAGGTTCTTAACAAGTGGTATCAGAGCACTTTCCTTGGGCAGACATTGTGGGCAAATATTTTTTATTTTTGCAAAAACAAAAATTTCGGAGCAAAAAAAAAGAGGGCCGCAACATTCTCGAAGTTTTTGATATATTTCTGTGCAAAATTTGCAGAAAAGGGTTGTATATCTGAGTTCTTCTTAGAAAAACACCCAATTTGAAAAACAAAATCGTCCGAAACGGAGTCCGGGAAGTCAAGATATTGAAGTTTTAAAATCTACAAATTTTCAGGATTTTTTCCGCGGACGGCGGCGAGAAATTTTTTATTTTTGTAGCATATGAAGGCCATATTTGCCCAAATAAATTACATATCTGAGTTCCTCTCACAATTTCACCCAATTTCAAAAAAAAATTCAGCCAAAGCGGAGTCCGGGAAGTGAAGTTATGAGCATTTTAACTTCAACAGTTTTTTAGGGTTTTTTCCAGAAAAAGCCATGATTTCTTGTCGTAACTTATTGGGTGAGTTCATAGGATGCTCAGATGGCTATTTATTCTCAAAACCTGAAAGAAATTCTTGAATCATTCAAAGTCCAATTGTTTCACACATTGGATGACAGATTGGATTCATTTGTACATGGCCTCACAAACATTCTTACAGACAGCCTCACAGATAGCCTTAATGATAGTTTTCGTAGTATTCAAGATTCATTGAATAACATGCAGGAGAGATTTCTTATGGAGGGCCTCAGGGATGAATATAATCAAGAAATATATGTTTGGTATGATTTTGAGGCAGATTGTGATGATTGGTATATGGATAGTTGTCATTTCTGGGATGACAACCACTTTCATATTTTATTTGATGACTCTACTCCACCTTCTATAGAGAACATCAATGTCCCACATCAGGAGCTAGTTACCAGCATTCAATCTACATATTCTATAGTGGTATTATTCATTCTAGATTCTACTACGACCATTTTCCACTATGTGGATGGATCTTCTTATTTGGATCCACATGATAGGTGTCAGTCTTTGGAGCATCATTTGGAGTTGGTTATTGGGTTCCAAAAATATTTCATGAGGATTTCACATGAGCAATTGGACATGGGACCCGGGCTTACAATGGTGGTTGGACTACTTCAGCATGGTGGCTTTCCTTTCTACATGGAACCTTGGTTCTTCAGTCTTCTTCAGCATTATAGTCCACAATTATCCATGGGACCCTAGTATATGGTTGTACATCAAGCGTTGAGGACAATGATTTCATAAGGGGGATGGAATGTAAGGTAGTTAGAGAGGTAGTGGGGGGGCCCAGAGGGCCCATAGTGATAATAGTGGAGGTCATTCAATATAAAGTGGACTAGGTCCACTATATTATTAAATAAGGCCCACTATGGTAGTTAGATATAATAAATGGGTAATTAGATATAATAAATGTAAGAGGACTTCTTAGAAGGTTCTACTTCTAGAAGATTCCTCCTCTAGAATGTTCTTAGGAGATGATAGCACTATATAAAGGGGTTCAAGCAATGTAATGAGACATGAAGAGAAATATTGTATTGTGAGTTGTATCTCAATAGGAGGATGCCCCCTCAAAGAGGCAAGTGAACAGGAGAGTATCCCTTCCATAATAGGATTCATTGTATGGTGTTTCTCTACCTTAAGGGTTTGGTAATAATAAAGTGTGGTTTCTTCTATCTTGTTTTGTGGATCTATTGTGTATTCATTATTTGTGGTTATTATATTGGTAGATCTATTCAGGTTCTTAACATTCCCCCTCCCCTACAATTTTGCATCGTCCTCGGTTCACTCTATGCCAATATACATATATGAAAATTTATATCACAATACTTAGAAATAAAAATTCTGCAATCTAAAAACTCCAGTAGAAGCTCCAACCAAAATATTTTGTTCCTTTCAAATCACTAACCCAAGTATTTCTCCATTCGTTTATCAGGGATAACCCAAGGGATGTATCATCCATTTATTAGGGATAACCCAAGGAATGAACCATTATTTTATCAAGGTACCCAACGTAGTTGGCTATGACTTAGAGATGTGGTTCTGGAACTCTAGCTGCTCAAAATGGAGTCTTGCATTGTGTTTCTTCAAAACTTTTAAAAATCTGTGGGTATTCTGCCCACATGTTTTATTCATGCTCCCATGTAGCATATTCAGGAATGTATCATGTCCACTGAACATTTACCAACCCTATGGATTTGTTCCTGAGAACTTTGACTTTCCGGTCTAGGATCTGTATTGATTCCACCCAGAAATCCTCTTCGTACTCCACCTAGATCACATTCCAATCAATTATGTGGTTAGGATCAGACACATATTTATTTAAAAATGACACATGAAATACATTATGCACTCTGATGGATGCAGGAAAAGCTAACATGAATGCAACTGGCCCTATATTTTCTAATATTTCAAAAGACCCACAATATCTTGTTGCCAACTTCGAGAAACTTCCTAATATTATCGAACTTTTCTTTGCCTTTACTTTTAAGAACACATGTTATCCCATTTTAAAATCTTTGAAAACTTTGTTCCTGTCTACATAAGGTTTCTTCTTATCCTGGGAAGATTTTAAATTCTGCTTTATCTTTTCCATTTGTTCATCCATTCCCTTTAACAATTCTGGTCTAACAACTACTCTATCTATTGGATTATCCCAACTCACTGGTGTGTTACATTTTCTGCTATACAATGCTTCAAACATACTCATTTTCAATGAGGCTCAACACCCATTATTTTAGGAAAAATCAACTAAATGGATATAATCTTCCCACTTTGATGGTTGATCCATCACATACATCCTAAGAATGTCCTCAATTATTTTGTCAATCCTTTCTATTTTCCCATCTGACTCTCGATGATATGTTGTTCTAAGATTTAAATTTGTCCTAAATCCCTTGAACAAACCTTTCTAAAAATTAGATGTGAACTTTGGATCTCTATCTGAAACTTTTTCCTTAGCCACTCCATGTATCCTAACAACTTTTCTCATTTAAATTTCTACAATATTTGTTTCCTTGTGTGTAGTCTTTACTAGAATCAAATGTGTTTATTTAGTCAATTTATCCACCACCGCCATGATGGAATCATGTTGCTTCACTGTTATGGGTAGCTTAGTAATAAAATTAACTGTAACTACTTCCCACTTCGACTCTAGAATGGGAAATGGCTATAGCAAACCTACTAGGTGTCTATGTTATGTCTTTACTTTTTGGCATTCTAGACATTTGGCTATGTAATTAGCCACTTCTTTCTTCATTCCTGGCCAAAAATATTGGCTTCTTACTGCTGCAATTGTTTTCTGATATCCTGGGTTTCTGGCATATGACACATTATGCATCTCCTTTAGCACTGCAGTTTTCAGTTCACTGGAATTCGGCACATACACCTAACCCTTATACATGATAATTCCATCTTCATTCAGCTCATAATAATTAAATTTCTGCTGAAAATTACCTTGTTGTAATGTCTATTTTATTTTCACATAATGTTGATCTGCATTTTCTGTTGCAATAATTTTTTCTTTCAGATGTGTCATATACATGCTAATGGCTTCAATATGTACTTCATGAGCTCTCTTGTTGAGTGCATTAGCCACTTTTTTCCTTGCCCTTTATATGCTCAATTTCAAAGTCATATTCACTCAAAAATTCCAGTCATTTAGTTTTCCTAGTATTTAGTGTTGGTTGCCCAAACAAATTCTTCAAACCACAGTGGTCTGTCCTTAGCTTGAATCTCTTAACCATAAGGTAATTCCTTCACATTTTCATTGAATGTACAATCGTTGCTAACTCCAAGTCAAGTGTAACATAATTCTTCTCATGCTATTTTAATTTTCTAGACTCATAGCATACCACATGGTCCCTATGACTGAGAACTCCATCGAGTCATTCCCTGCATGCATCAGTGCACACAACAAAATATTCATTTGGATGTCCAATCTTTAATATTGGTGCACTTGTCAATATTCCCTTCAACTATTGAAAACTCTCTTCACACTTGGCAGTCCATTCAAATTTCTCTCCCTTCTTTTGCAAAGAAGTTATTGGACTTGCAATCTTTGAAAAACCTTTTATGAATCTTTGGTAATAACCGACAAGACCCATGAATGATCTAACCTCTGTTACATTCTTTGGCGCTGGTTGTAACATCTAGTTCCACTGATCACATTTTATACATTGACTTATTCTTTGAGGACACTTGCAAGCAAGTGATCCAGTTTGAAACATGGTGCATTACGATTATCAGTTTGGTTTATATGTTTATGTTATGATTGAGTATTGGCATTGATATGTTATTATATTGATGTATAGCATTAACAGGTATTATGATAAGGTTTCTTGAGTGTGCAGGAAACGTAACATAATGATGATGTTGATGGCATCGACCGACTTCTGTGGACTCTGGAGTGAGTCAGAAAGTGGATTATTTATTTTGGTTATGAGTACTTAATTTACTACGCATATGTTATATGATGATTTCAATTATGTATTTCATGTATATGATATATTGATATGATCTTTGTCAGTGGATGCAGGCATGGAAACACTTACTAATCCGACTCATATATGGAGTAAATAGGTCATACAAAGATACCAAATTGATGAGGGAGAGGTGTGGCAACATCCCTATCACAACCTCTTAGCACTCTCATCATGACTTGAACCGAAGGTTAACAACTACCTTTTTCCTGATAGGTTCACAATGTCGTGAGGGTGGATTGAGATAGTCATTCATGAATATTTCATAGGGGTGCACAATAAGGAAAATTCTTTATTCCTCGGTAAGCCCTTAGTCTCACACAAGATCAACAAGTGGAGTATTGACTCCAAGCGTCAGACAACTTCCAAACTAAGTCAACGGAGAGTGGCACCCTTGGAGCATGGTGGTGCATCTTGAAGGGAACATCACATGAAAACATGTGAGTAAATAAAAATATAGAGTACCCTAGAAAATAAATTGAATACTTGGACCTTGTAGAAAAGAGAGTACAAATTATTATTTAGTTATAAACTAAACAACAAAATCAAAAGTTTAAGCCTAGATGTTTGACTAAATAAAATTGTAAAATGTGTTAAGGGATTTTAGAGTAAATAAACTCTAGGAAGGGAGAATGAGAATAAAACTTAGGCATGTGCACAATGTGTAAATGAAATTAATAAAAATGAATTTTTTAAATTAAAAGAAAATCATTTCATGAGAGAATGGGTAGTCAACTTGGAGTTAGAATCCTAAGTCAATCTAGACTCAAAATCCTAACTGGAAGAGAGTCCTAATCAAACTCCAACTGTAAATTAGTTGGGAGACATAATAAAAGAGAAATTGGAGAACTAAGGGACAACTAAGAGAAAATATAGGAACTAATTAAGGAGTGTGAGGGGAAATTCTTAATTATTTAAATTAAAAGGGGATTAAACATGTGCAACTTGGGGAAGGTATGACATGTGTTGGGGTGAATAATCTCTAATTAAATTCTTAAAAATTAGCTAATTGTGCATGAGTGAATAAGTGTCAAAGTGAATTTTCTTATAAAAAGAATGGTGAAGAAGAGGAAATTACCCTATTGTTGGATGAATGAGATGTTGGTGAAATTTTTATTGGTTAAGTTTACTTGTGTGAGTTGAGTTGAAAGCTTTTGCAAGAGTTGGAAGCATCTCCTTGCGAGGGGAAGCTTGATCTAGTTTGATCTGATATTTCTCTCGGGGGATAAGAGGGAAGAAGAGTACCTCTAACATTGGTCTGGAGGTACTGATGAAAGTGTTCGATTAGCAAGCAAAGGACGAGCACAAGCTTCCAAGTTGTTGAAGATTACCTTCAACAACATCAATCCTTCTGCCACGTATTTTATTGTTGGATATTTATTTGTAAAAGAAAAATAAATTATGTGTTGTTTATTTCCTTGAGAATTGAAATTGTAATTGCAAGAAGCAAAAATATTATTATTGGTAATGCTATAATTTTTAATTTCTTTATGAATAGAAAATATAAAATCTGATAGCAACAAGAAGCAAAAATGTTATTATAATATCCTTGTTCTTCTCTAGGTGTTTTTACTAAAAATTCGATATAGTCAAATTCCCATCAACAATTAGTAATAAAGCTGAAAGTTTTATATATATACTCTGTAACTCTAACATATATGTAGGTATTTACGCTTAATCATGATTATATATATATATATATATATATCGATGTCATCATTTAGAATGATTTTTCAATCGGATTACTCTCGTTTCATCCCATAAAATAATTTTCAAAATGACTAATACAACGACAAGAATCTCTTGAAGTTGTTTTGATGAGAATAAATATAAAAATTTATGATGTTAAGAACATAGCGAAGTTATTTTACTGATCCATGAACAATGGAATATCACTTAAGGACCGAATCGTCAGAACAAATTTTATTAATAGTAAATATCCAAATATAATGAAAATTAATTACTATAATACGCTTCGTATACATATTGTATACTCTTTAATGCGAGTATATACTTAGGTAGCTAATAGTTTAAGACTTAAATCTTGAGATTCTTTTACCATTACTAATGGGTTTTCAACAATTGTGAAGTCAACTTATTGTGTGGATCAAAGACTGAGAAACAACCGCTTAATTACATCACCAATAAATTATTGTGATTCAATTAATACATATTCCACCTATTAAATAAAATTGTATATGTAAATTATGTATATATACAAATATGTTAATGAAGCACGAAGTAAGAATGGAATATAATAAGAATGGTTCTCTATTCTATACTA
>ML818233.1:17556-27760 GCA_009831015.1 Picea engelmannii
ATATATATATATCATTGATTGATGTCATCATTTAGAATGATTTTTCAATCGGATTACTCTTGTTTCATCCCATAAAATAATTTTCAAAATGACTAATACAACGACAAGAATCTCTTGAAGTTGTTTTGATAAGAATAAATATAAAAATTTATGATGTTAAGAACATAGCGAAGTTATTTTACTGATCCAGTCGTCAGAACAAATTTTATTAATAGTAAATATCCAAATATAATGGAAATTAATTATTATAATACGCTTCGTATACATATTGTATACTCTTTAATGCGAGTATATACTTAGGTAGCTAGTAGTTTAAGACGTAAATCTTGAGATTCTTTTACCATTAATAATGGGTTTTCAACCATTGTGGATCAAAGACTTAGAAACAACTGTTTCATTGATGTAATAATTACATCATTTATAAATTATTGTGATTCAATTAAGTATTTCTTTTTAAGAGGTTACAGGTTCAAATTCAGAGGGGGTAGGGTATGTATACCTTCGTAGACTTTATTAATCAAATCGTTGGGCGAAGGAAGATCCCTTGTCCCACAAACAAGAGGATCTCATACACCAATTTAATGTGCTGGCTTGACCGTGACCTTAAAAATATATTATTATTATTATTATTCCACGTATTAAATATAAATTACAGTGATTCAATTAATACATATTCCACCTATTAAATAAAATATTAAATAAAATTGTATATGTAAATTATGTATATATACAAATATGTTAATGAAGCAGGGAGTGAGAATGGAATATAATAAGAATGGTTCTCTATTCTATACTATTCTCTACTTTATATATATATATATATTATAGCAAGCCTGAATTAAGATTTGAAATTAATTAGAATGATTATTATACTATGGATGATGGAATTAATTAATAATGTACGCAAATTTGTCTTTATGTATCCACATGTTGTCTATAGTATGTAATGGTTAATGGTTAACTAATAAAATTTAGTCGATATCAAGTATACACGTTTGTAACATTTGGTCAGTTGTGAGATTTAGGTGTGCGAATATTACGCAAGGTAAATATGTTAAAGTGGTAATTAGTAAGTACCTCGGGATTATTAATTTATACATAGAATATTTAAATTTTTATTATGTAAATGGAAGCGTGTTTAGATATAAGTATCTTGCGTCTAATATATGTACTAGATAGATGTTGAAATCTTGTAAGGTGAACTGTCTTGATAATATAACTTAGAATTAGTATTAGAACATCTTTTAGTTCTTGGTGAAGTGGATTTGTATTTTGAGTGGGTAATACATATTATTTTATTTTGAATTGTTAAAATTGTTTGTGTAAACTAACAAGTTAATTATGATTATAAAAACGATTTATAAAAAAGAAAAAAAATATCACTCTTGTATTTGTTAATTTTCTCTTGATGAGCATAACAATGTTGTTACATAGCATACCACATGGTCCTTTTGAATGAGAACTCTACTAAGTCATTTCGTGCATGCATCGGTGCACACAACAAAATCTTTGTTTGGATCTGTAATCTTCAATATTGGTGCACTTGTTAATATTCCTTTCAACTATTGAAAACTCTCTTCACACTTGGAAGTACATTCAAATTTCACTCCCTTCTTTTGCAAAGAAGTGATTGTACTTGCAATCTTTGAAAAACATTTTTATGAATCTTCGGTAATAACTGGCGAGAACCATGAATGATCTAACCTCTATCACATTCCTTGGTGCTAGACATCCTCTAATAGCCTCTATCTTATCAAGATCAACTTCTATCCATGCCGCTAATATTATATGTCCCAAGTAGTGAATCTTATTTTGATAAAAGATGCACTTACTTAGCTTAGCATATAATATGTGCTCTCTTAAAACTTGCAACACCATTCTTAAATGTTGCTCATGCTACTCTTCTTATTTAGAATAGATGAGTATATCATCTAAGAACACAATCACAAAATTGTCCAGATACTCCGTGAACACTCCATTCATCAAACACATAAAGATTGCTAGGGCATTTGATAGCCCAAATGGCACTACCGTAAATTCATAATGCCCATATCTTGTTCGGAATGTTGTCTTGTTGATGTCTTCTTCCTTTATCCTTACTTTATGATAACCTGATCTCAAGTCAATATTGGAAAATATTCTTCCACCTTTCTATTGATCAAACAAATCATCAATTATGGGCAAAGGATACTTATTCTTTATGGTAACCTTATTAAGCTGCCTAAAATCAATACATAGCCTTAAGGTTCCATCCTTCTTCTTCACAAAAAGAATCGGGGCTCCCCAAGGCGACACACTTGGGCGTATATATTCCTTCCTCAAAATTTCTTCAAGCTGCATATGTAACTCTTTTAGTTTTGGTGTACCCATTCTGTAAGGTGTCTTAGACACTGGAAAGCTCCTGGCACCAAATCAATAGAGAAATCAATGTCTCTCTTTGGTGGCAATCCTGGAATTTTCCTAAAAACATCTTCAAAATCCCTCAAGACCAGGTGGTCTTCAATGCTTGCCACTTTATCTTTGGTTTCCTCCTCCATATGGGATGCAAACATCGGACATCCCTTCTTGAAGCTCCTCTTAAACTTCATAGTTGAAATCTCTCTAATAGCTACAGCTCTTGGAATGCCTTGAATATTTCCTTGTTGCCCTTCCTCATCAAGACATGTGATTGTATTGTTGTAACAGTCTAGGACAACATGATGTTTTTCCAACCAATCCATGCCAATTAGACAGTCATATGAACCTAATGGTATGATGTTTACATATACCTTTGTGTTGAGTCCATTCATGTCTATTTGACAATCTTTAACCAACTCATTGATCTTTCTCTTAGGACTCGTGGTTAAATAAACTAACCAATATTTCTTATGCTTACTTTTTTGCAAGTGAAATATTTAAACAATGTTAGCATTTATGTAACTATGGCTAGCTCCAGAATCAATCAAAATTGCTATGGGTTGGTTATCAATCTTACCTTCCACTTCGATCATGGGGGATTGATACTCTCCCTGCTTGTTGTCCAAGGCTGCATAAATCATTGGCATGCTTCCTCCCATTGATCCAGAATCGGATCCAGGAGCTTGACAGGGCTCAAAAAGGATCAAAAATGAAAGTGCTCAAAATTTGACGAAACCAACGCCATTGCGTCTGTCTCGTTCTCCCGATTCCATCCATATATTTACTTTCTCAAACGGATGAAGTATGTGAGAGTTATCGTACTCTGATCGTTTTCCCAAACAGGCAAAAAGTCAACAGGTCTAGTCAAATGATGACATCTGCATGACATCAGCAATGCTGACATGGCAGAGACAAGTGGCGACAAGTGGCAGTCCAGCAGAAGGTGACTGGTCAGTGACAAGGATCCACCCAGCAGTTGACAGGTGGAACTTTATTGACAAATTGTTTGATGCCATGTGGCCCAGTCATGGGCTACCACATGGTACCATGGGATTGGTCAATGGGTTCATCTGGAAAAATGTTATGGAGCTCATGGGATTTGAACCCATGACCTCTTGGTAGGTGCCCAAGACTTGGCAAAAGTCCTTTTTACCAATGGGCCCTTGATGGTGCTTATTAAATATAACCCACTTTAATTTTATTAAAGTGTATTGTAAAGGTGTATGGGCACACAAGGGGATAAGCCCCAGCCCAAGAATCTTGGGGATATCCCATAAAACCAGGGGGGCACGCATGAGAAGGGGCTTAGCCCACTTAAGGCGCCCTATTTTGAGCCCTGATCCCATGCAGAGCGCCATAAGACCAGGGGCGCACTCTCAGTTAGGGGGCTTAGCCTTCTATTTGCACAAATGTGGGTTTTTCACCATATATTAGTGATTTTTTTATGATTTTTTAAGCAGATTTAATGGATTTTGCCCATTTTTGGGAGATATTGGGCTATTTTTTAGGCCAGATTTTGGGAGGAAGTTGAGGAATGATAACCAACTTCAGATATATATAAACTAGGCCTGTTTGAGGCCATGGAGGACAGTCAGAGAAGAGTTATGTTGAAGGGAAGCCAAGCCAAAGTCATTTTTATGCAGGGAAGTTGTTGAGGAGAAGACGTTTGCAAGCCATTTCTGGAAGCTCCGATCATCCGTTTTGTGTGTCGTTTATTCTGCTGAGTTATAGAGATCTGGAAGAACATGACCATATCAGTCTTGTAGCCTAATGGCACTGCTACAATGTACTTTTTGAGCTTTTGAACAGAAATAAAGAAGCCTCCCCCACTGAGACAAAGGCCCGGAGACGTAGGCAATTTTGTGCCGAACTCCATTATCACTTCTCTTGTTATGGTTTGTTGTTCTTATTGCTTCAGTTCAGATCTGTATATTGTTTTATGGCTGATATGTTCCTTCATTAAATTCATCCTCTTTCATTCAGCTTCATAAATGTTTAATTAACACATTCAATTAAAAACTCAACCACAGTCCTTAAAAGATCTTTTTCAGATAAAGTGGTATCAGAGCTAATTGACGTTTGGATTTGAGTTTTGCATGTTAACCAGGGAAAGCTACAGCGTGGTGAAGGCGATATTTTTGCAAAGAATCCATTAATTGGATTGAGAAAGAGAGCTTCTCACAATGAGAAGATGGCATCGGAAGAAGGGCTTTCTCAGGATGAGAAAGAGTTCCAGAAAACTTTCCTTGCTATGTCGGAGATGGTGAAAGTTTTGTACAAGGATTACTTGGAACGAAAGAGACCATTTTTGGGTGAATATTCAAAGGGAAAAAGTGAAGAGGAAGAGGATCATCCTCAGATTCCTCCTTCACCTCCATCATCACCTCCTTCTTCTCCTTCTTCTTCAAGTTCAAGTTCTAAATCTAATGTAAAGAAACATGTTCATAAGCATAAGAATGAAATGTCATTGTTAAAACTTGATGTTAAATTTGAGTTACCCATATATGATGGTGAAGTAAATGCAGATAAAGTTGACAATTGGGTCAGGCAGATGGAGGTTTACTGCAGTGTGCAACAGATCAAGGATGTGGCCACACAAATCAAGTTGGCATCTTTGAGACTTGCAGGTACAGCTCTCATCTGGTGGCAAAGAAAGTTGCAAAATGGAATGCAACAAGTGGGTAATGTATTTCCATCATGGCAAAACTTCATTTCTGCACTTAGGAAACAATTATATCCTTTGGGTTATAAAGAAAAAGCATTAATTGAAGGGAAATATTTAAAACTAAGAAAAGGACAAATAGTGCAAGAGTATACTGATGGCTTTCGAAAAATGGCATTGATGTTAGATTTCCCTTTACAAACACAAGAAACTCTTATGAAGTATACAGGAGGTTTACCTGCGCATATTAGAAACATTGTATTCACGTTTGGACCCACTAACCTTGATGAGGTTTATGTTCAAGTGACATACATTGAAGCAGGGAAAGCAGGTGTATCAGGGGAATCATCTTCAAGGAAAGAGGACAAGAGGAAATGGCATGGCAAGAATTCAAATGAAATGGAGAGAAAGGAAGGGAAGCCCTCTTGCAAGCATTGCAAGAAAGAGGGTCATTATGAGGACAGATGTTGGTAGTTGCATCCCGAGAAGAGGCCAAAGTGGTTCAAGGAAAAGAAGGGAATTCAAACAGTGGCAGCGATAACAAGACCCATAGACTTGGGATCGGATTCAGGTGATGAATCAAAGATCTCATTGGTTGGTATGACAGGTAAAATCGGTGAAGGCATTGATTGTAGAAGCAACTTGTTTCATATAAGGGTAATCATGCGACACATTAAGATAGGCACATTAATCGACAGTGGATCTCAATCTAATCTAATCTTAGAAGAATTGGTTAAGCAATTGGGGTTAAAAACACAAGTACATCATAAGCCTTACACACTTAAATGGATAAGCAATCATCATCAAATGCACATAACAAAGCAGTGCACAATCAAATTTTCAATTTCATCTAAGTATGTGGATGAAGTAACATGTGATGTAGTGTCGTTAAGAGAATGTGGAATGGTCTTAGGTAGTCCATACTTATATGATCGTAAGGCAATCTTCTACAAGACAAAGAATCAATATCAATTGACCAAAGCAGGTCAAGATTATGTGGTTCATGCTCATCATGTTAAGGAAAATAAAACACTTCAAACAATGGAACAATTAAAGAAGGCAGTGAAAGCAAGCAACAAACCAATAATTGTTTCAAATGAAGTAATCGATCTTAAGAAAGAACAAGAAATGATTGTTGAATGGAAAATCAATCATAAGTTGCTTCAAGATAAGCTCATGTCATGTAAATATTACAAGTATATCAGCTCATTTGCAATCATATTTTTGATGTTGTCATTAGTAATGTTGTCTACATGGATGATAGTGGCTTCAGTAAGATGTAACAGGGTTCAAATGGCTAACAATATATTGTCGGTTGTCATGATTGTGTTACAGTTGATCTTGATGAGACAGGTGCACAGGACAGAGTTCTGAGACAGAGGACAAGTCAGGTGGCTTATCCCGAGCTTGTTGACTGGTCAGTAACCTTTTGCATACCAAAAGGTCCTTTAGTGGGGAGGTGTGATCCAGAATCGGATCCAGGAGCCTGACAGGGCTCAAAAAGGCTCAAAAATGAAAGTTATCAGAATTTGACGAAACCAATGCCATTACGTCCATCTTGTTCTCCCGATTCCATCCATATATTTACTTTCTCAAACGGACGATGTATGTGAGAGTTATCTTACTCTGACCATTTTCCCAAACAGGCAAAAAGTCAACAGGTCTAGTCAAATGATGACATTAGCATGACATCAGCAGTGCTGACATGGCAGAGACAAGTGGCGACAAGTGGCAGTCTAGCAAAAGGTGACTGGTCAGTGACAAGGATCCACCCAGTAGTTGACAGGTGGAACTTTATTGACAAATTGTTTTATGCCATGTGGCCCAGTCATGGGCTTCCACGTGGCACCATGGGATTGGTCAATGGGTTCATCTGGAAAAATGTTATGGAGCTCATGGTATTTGAACCCATGACCTCTTGGTAGGTGCCCAAGACTTGGAAAAAGTCATTTTTACCAATGGGCCCTTGATGGTGCTTATTAAATATAACCCACTTTAATTTTATTAAAGTGTATTGTAAAGGTGTATGGGTGCACAAGGGGATATGCTCCAGCCCAAGGATCTTGGGGATATCCCATAAAACCAGGGGGGCACGCATGAGAAGGGGCGTAGCCCACTTAAGGCACCCTATTTTGATCCTTGATCCCATGCAGAGTGCCATAAGACTAGGGGTGTGCGCCCAGTTAGGGGGCTTAGCTCTATATTTGCACAAATGTGGGTTTTTCACCATATATTAGTGATTTTTTTATGATTTTTTAAGCAGATTTAATGGATTTTGCCCATTTTTGGGAGATATTGGGCTCTTTTTTAGGCCAGATTTTGGGAGGAAGTTGGGGAATGATAACCAACTTCAGATCTATATAAACCAGGCCTGTTTGAGGCCATGGAGGACAGTCAGAGAAGAGTTATGCTGAAGGGAAGCCAAGCCAAAGCCATTTTTATGCAGGGAAGTTGTTGAGGAGCAGACGCTTGCGGGCCATTTATGGGAGCTCCGATCATCCGTTTTGCGTGTTGTTTCTTCTGCTGGGTTCTAGAGATCTGAAAGAACATGACCAGATCAGTCTTGTAGCCTAATGGCACTGCTCAATGTATTTTTTGAGCTTTTGAACAGAAATAAAGAAGCCTCCCCCACTGAGACAAAGGCCCGGAGACATAGGCAATTTTGTGCCGAACTCCGTTATCACTTCTCTTGTTATAGTTTGTTGTTCTTATTGCTTCAATTCAGATTTGTATATTGTTTTATGGCTGCTATGTTCCTTCATTAAATTCATCCTCTTTCATTCAGCTTCATAAATGGTTAATTAACACATGCAATTAAAAACTCAACCACAGTCATTAAAAGATCGTATTCCACTATTTCAACCTCTTGAATGTTGTGGACAGTCATCATTCTTTCTCCTTTGTGAGGGCAGTCCCTATATAATTGATTCCCATCACATACCCAACATTGAACATGCTGCTACCTTGGCCTTTTCCCAAATGAATATGCATTATTTTGATCATTTTGGGTTGTCTGGCCTTGATGATTTTCTTGGTAGTTATTTCTGAAAAAAGGGTGGCTTAAAACCTTTCTGCCTTTGATCATTTTTCCTTTTCATCTTGTAATTCCAAGCCTTTTGGAATATTGGCCTTCCTTTGCTTTTCTCATAAAGGTGTCTTGTTCTCCTTATGGTTTCGTCCAAGGTCTTGGGATTATCATATTGTATCTTGTCACTATAGAAGAAGGGTAACCCACTTAGAAACCTTTGGATTTTTACTTCTCATCCTTGATGAAGTCAACATACTTCAACAATTCAAAGAACCACTTCTCATATTCCTCCATTGTCATGGTTCCCAACTTGAGTTCAAAGAACTCTTTCATCTTTCTCTCATAGTAATGCTCGGACAAATATTTCTCATGGAAATATCTTGTGAACTGCTTCCAAGAGATCTTTTTCTCATCAAGGTTCTTGGCTTGCTTAAGTTGTTCCCACCACATGGTTTCCTTCCCTTGCAAGTGGTAGGTGGAAATTTTGGCTTCTACCCGGGATGGATAATCATGCAGCTGGAAATATTTTTTCATTTCCAATAGCAATGCCTTTACCTCTTCTTCTTTCATGTGCTCACCATTGAAATTAGGTAGCTTGATTTTTCTGATTTCACCTTGTAAGATGTCTATCTCGGGCCTTTTTCTTTGCCTTCGAATAGGAGACACACTTGGGCTACTCTCTGGCCCTAAAATTGCATGAGTTATTCTAGTGTACTTCCATGGAGAATGATGGTGTCATCTCATGCTTCTTGATTTCCTATCATTTCCACGATCATCTATTTTTCTATGGGATCTAGATAATGATACTCGTCTAGCATTAGTTTCTTGCTTGGTG
Source organism: Picea engelmannii (assembly GCA_009831015.1). NCBI lineage: Eukaryota > Viridiplantae > Streptophyta > Pinopsida > Pinales > Pinaceae > Picea > Picea engelmannii. The sequence continues at coordinate 26,479 of ML818233.1, forward strand.
CCAGAATCCTTGTTGACTTTCTTATGCAACATGTTCAAGCTCTGAAGTATCTCTTCTTGATCCTTCATAATCCTTTCAATATCATCTATTTATCTCTGCACTTCCCTATGTAGGCTTCTTATAGTGACAGGCTCTTGCCTATATCTTCTCCCATTTGACTTTGCTTCAGCATTTCTCATGCTGACATGCAGACCTATGATCTCTTCCTCATGGTTGTAAGATCCTTGAGCATTTTCCATAACTCCAATCCTCATATAAGAACTAAATTTTCTTCCTGTACCTCTAATTATGCAAGAAATGTGCATGTAATAATTATTGTTAGAACGTGTGTATTATAAAACATTTCATTAATTAGAATATATGTTGTTTCCTCATCAATTTATGAACGATACATTGCATCAATTCACACTATGATTCCTTAGATGAATTCATATTTGAAATATCTCTCCAATGGTTGTACTCATGTCCCAATTTGATCCCTGAGCTGGAAGTTATGGCTTCTTGAAAAAGCCATTTTCACCAATTTTTGTGCATTTCCTCTATTGGTGCAATTTTACTGAAATGCCAACTTCTGTCAACTACGGAAGAAAATGTGTCAGGAACTGGAGAAACTTTTGTATGGGAAATACATAATAATATCAACAGGGAATCCATTAAACACTCAAAATTTCAATCTAATGTTCCAGTAAAAAACTACAGCAATATGGAATATGCAACTTTGTCTTTTTTCACTCATTTTTCAGACTAGAATTTTTAGTAGAACTAGTTATCTCTCAATCTCTGCATTTATGGAAAACTTTCACAAAACCAAAGTTGTTTGTCTTGATGAGAATATAAAAAGTTGACTACATAAAAATTTCCAGTTTTGTGATCTAGGGTCATTTTTCCTTCTCTGAAAATCTCAAAATTCCTCAAAAAGTGGCCTAGAATAGTGGATTTTGGCCTATTTCAGTGTCCCCATTCCAATCCCCATAGGATTTATTCAATTCCCTCATAATTTATTTTTTTTACTTCTTTTTGGACTCTCCCCAAGAGTTCCATCTTAATCTGGGCTTGTGTCAATGATATGGACTCAGATCTTTAAAAACCACTATTTTGCAATTTCTGCCAAATTCAAGTAGAATTGGACAAGGGTCCTCTTTGGCTCTTTTGTATAACTCCTCTCTACGGAAAAAACCCATAAGTTTCATCCAAATCCAATGTAAACTACTCTAGTTATGGAAAAAATAAGAAAATGGCTCAAAACTTCGGTTTTTTTTTTGTTTTTTTTTTTTTTTTAAAC
>ML818233.1:53592-85037 GCA_009831015.1 Picea engelmannii
TTCATTCTTTGGTTACTAATGCCCTTCAATCCTCCCTAGCTCATTATAAATCCCTCTAGGATCACCATCAAGGCTTTGTCTAGTTTCAAATTGGTGACTGACTTTGGTTGTATATGGAAAAACAATGTTTTAAGGGGTAGCATTATAAAAAACTCAAGCCTATTTGCTATTGTCCCTATATTGTTTTTCAATATATTAATGACAATGGTTGTCATTACTATTTCCCTTCCTTGCTAGACATCCATAATATCATTTATGTCAATCATCTCAAGCTATATGAGCCATCTATTCTGGAAGAGGAAGTTCAAGTCTTCCACTTAGCAGATAATATCCATACACTAGTGGACCTGCACACCTGCTACACTTGTCATCAATGAATTACTTCCTATCTTGTTGAATGCCAAGGTCACCATCCCACTCAGGACAAATCGTTATCCTAAGTTGTTTTTAAAAAGAACTTATATCCCACTCAGAACAAATGCATTACCATATTACAATGAAATATGGTAATCCCATATTACATTGTAATATGGCATTACCATATTACAATGTAATATGGCATTACCATATTACATTGTAATATGGTATATCATATTACAATGTAATATGGTATAGCATATTACATATCTCGTGTAATTTTATTTTTTAAAACTTAACGGACGTGTTGCAATATCAACGATAGTTCGGTGGAAGACAATTTTTTATTTTAAACAACTATCGCAATAGCCATGAAAGTTCGTCGCAATTTTCCATGGATTTGCGTCGCACATATAGCATCTGTGTCGTATGTTTTTGTCTTGGCAGAAATTTCCGTCGCTATTGCAACGCATTTTTGTCGCAACGTTCCACAAACATTTTTACATTGCCATGTTTGTTCATCGTAATTGCCACGAAGTTTCGTCGTAATTGCGACGATGCATAAGCTTAACCTATCTTGATGATGATGACACGTGGCGAGCTAATTTCGTCGTTGTTTCCATGAAAACCTGGTTCGTGGATATAGCGATGAAAAAAATTCTTGGCTTTCATGGAAATTGAGACAAATAAGTGTGGCAATAGCAATGAAAAACCGTCGCAAATTTGGTCATATGTACTAGTGTCCCCGATACCGATCATACTAGTTCCGTTGGAGTGCGAAGAAAGCTCGGGTAATTTAAGAAGACACCTCTAGCTAAGAGAATTACTAGATCTGTGATTTGTCAAAAAAATTAAAAGCTTCACGTAACCAATAACACGAAGTCACACGTCGAACAAATTTCAAAATTTGAATTCGTCGATGAACTTTAAAATAACGCGCTCCTGTGCCACCAGCCTGCGTTGCATTTACTCCTAAGCATGGTGTATATTATGTTATAGATTGTATAGATCATATATGTACTCTCGAATTTAAGACTCGATGTGACAAGGTAGGTATGTGTTAAATTTATGAGATTTATGCCCAAGTATGTTGTTCCATTTGCAAATGGTTGATCTCCCAAGCAGACGAAGGAGAAAGAGAGAACATCAAAGAGGTAACATGTCATTGTTCCATTTCAATTATCAGTAAGCCCAGGTCATTTCCTGTGAGGAAGAGGTAAGTATGGTCTTTATTGATTACATTTGAGATTTCGTCGAAAAACAGTTGTAGCAGTTGGCTTGCAGCCTATTTTTTCCATTTTTTGTGTAGGAAGATGCCTCAGAGAAGGCCCAGGACCAGACGCTCACCAAGAACTCCTAAGATGAAAGAATTGGAGATCGACGAAAGTTCGACACCAATTTCCGCAAGATAAATTGATTTCATTTCAAAAACAGAGTTGGTCATCCAATCTTCCACTAAGAAACAGTTCACCCAGCCTCCAGCGTTCGAGGACATAGAGGCAAGAATTGGATCTAAAGTAATTCTCCCACACTGGGGAGATATTTTTAACAAAATCAACTAGGAAGATTACCCGAAGTTTACACCTCACAATGACCCGGACGTCAAGATATTGGATGACCAGGTTTTCCCAAACATTAGGCGATCATATCTACATATGGTGCTCTGTCGGACCCCGGTTTTTCCCTGCATTGAAACCCTAGGATGGATGATTGACCACACATATGCGACAAAATGCACAGTCAATAATGAATAGGGTGAATGTGTTGGTTTTTTCCTTCCAGTAGAGGTCCAAAAATACTACAAGCTCAGAGACCCAGAGGAAAGGCTAAATACAAAATTTGTGGTCAAATTTTATGAGTTCCATGACACCGGCAAGTTACTGGCCTCATGGTGGAAAGAAGATAAGAAGTTCACTAACAAGAGAAACGGTTGGTATAGCACGGTAAACCTCAAGGATCCTTATATGTATTTAATGGCTTTAATTTGTCAATTGTATGGGAAAAAAGATTTATCTAAGTTTTCGGAAGCGTGGATACCCTTGGCATATATCGTGGCAATCTTTGGGAGAAGTTTCAATTGGGGAGCCATCATTTCCAAACAACTGAGAACCAACATCCTACAGGTCCAGACACCAAAGGATGGAGAAACACCATTTTTTCACATGCCATCTTACCTGTTGGACGTAATTTGTGCAAGAAACATTTTCGCATGTATGAATTTACGCTGACATGTTGTTGAATTACCCATGCATGTTTATTTCAGCATTCTGTTGGAAAATAGGTACAAAATGTTTTACGCCCTCATATGTGATGAGTTCATAGCCCGAGTGCACTTCATTATATTTAGAAAATAATGCCCAAGGATTTCAGCGGCAGCAAAAAAGATGATTTCCAAAGTGGTCCACTGGTATTTTGAAGAAACAAGCACATATATCAGATTGTTTGGGGCTACTGGCGTGCCACACCTACTCCTCGTTCATGTCCTGGACCGTCCCATTTTGGGAGAGATTTGTTACCAGACCATTCTACAAGGCTATAATGCCTCGTTGGTAAAGGATAAGAAGATGGATTTCATACCCTATGGTTTTCATATCGGGTTTTACATAGTAAAATACATTGCACATGTGAAACAAGAGGGACTGAGTCAACTTGAGTATCGGTTCCCCACATGATGTTTTCGCAAGCATGATCCAAAAGGTCTGGTACTCCAGCACACACCGCAGGTATCCTCATATTGGCCATATGCTCATGATAGCTTTGAAGATGAGATCTTCACCGAGGGCACCCAGGACTGGGAGGAAGTGCTCCATAGAAGGGCTACCCCTAGTATGACCAAATTCAAAGAAATGACTATGGATGAGAAAGTTGAGACAATAGAGAAGACAACTCAAAAATCCCTCAGGGTAAGAGAAGAAAACATAGCAGTAGAAGCAACAGAGGCACGAAGGAGGGGGATATTGTTACTAGAAGAAGTCGAAAGAGTTATGCAAAGGTTAGGGGAAGATCCCCCACTTAACCCTTTGATAGAAGCCTTGAGGTTTATCCTGGACGATACAAGCAATCATGAGGAAGAGCTAAATGGCTCAGAGACAATTCCACCAGAGGAGACTGTTGATCAAGAAAACCCCAGCCCTATGTCACCACAAGCGACATTGTCGGTGACTATTATAGCCCAGCTAAGGTCAGCGAGAACATCAAGTGGGACGGGTATGCCTACTTTCCTCATATATTTAATCACGATATATGATGTTGAAGAAGATTCAGAGGTCTCGCGCATAACCTCGATGCCAACCACACAGGAGAAAGAGCCAGAGGAAACATCTGCTCCAATTTTCGATGATGTGACTCCAAATCCTCAAGAAGGAAACCTGGTAACTAGGAGCACTCTTGACACTGGATTTCTCAATCAATTAGGAACACAACCTTAGAATGAAAGCTCCAAGAATGATTTGGATGTTGGTGAACAAGAAGAAGGAATGGGGCAGCCAAAACTCGGCAGCTCAACGGCCGAACTCCCAGCTAATGTTGATCCTTTGCCTACTTCCCCATCTAAACCAATACTCCATCAACCGATGAGGACCAGCAGGAGGCCAAGTCGCCAGAGAATACAGGAATTTCCCCTGCTAAGGAACTAAGAGAACCTGCCATAGAACACCTCTACACGGCAGGAAGCCTAGGCAATACTATGTCCTAGGGGGACCAACATATTCTTGAACCAGTAGACGAAGTCGTTGATATACAGGAAATTGTTTATGACAGAAAAAGAAAAGTTGTGATGAGAAGAATAGTCAAGAAAAGGAAGCTCAAGCTTGATATCACACTTCTCATAACCATAGAGGAAATGTTGTTTGACACAGAAAATGCTAAGATAACTGAGCTAATCGGAGCAAGGATGGCCATAACCGATGCCACTTTAGACAGGGTAAAATGGGATGAAAGGGAGGTAGTCGCCATGAAGAAAGAACTAAACCATCTGCAACATCATGCGGAGTATTACCAAAATTCAACACAAGAAGTGGTACTCTTGAAGTGCGAGTTCCGAGAGATGTATGCTTAATTCACAAGAGAGAGAGATCTCTTCATCGCTCACATAGTGGATTTCCATGAAGATACCCTCATGGGGTTGGAAACCTGTAAATACATGCAGCAATGATATGAGAAGGCACATCAAGCCTTAGAACGGATATATTACATCAGCGAAGTACATAAGAGCATGGCATCTGAGTGCTGATGGACAACAGCATCGCCCGAATAAGGAAGGAAGTTGAACACTCGGTAAGCATGGTCCAAGAACCCCGGCAGAAAACGCAGAAGAGATGGGAAGAATGTGAGAAAAGTTGGGAGAAAATCAATAAGGAAATGAGGAATACCGACTTGCCATAGTTTGGCCCACCGTAGGATTTCTCCGATTTACGTGACATAGTTAAGCGGCATGCAGAGAAAGACCATGTGTACGAAATGGAGATTTTGCAGGTTTCAAGCATGATCCCGGGTCAAGTGAAGAATTTCATGGAGCCTCTGATTAAATCTCTCGTAGTATTACAACGCTTGAGATTCAAACTAATCAAGTACAAAGAACGGGTAATTGAGATGAAGGAGGTCCTCTCCGCTCTGATGGATCAACACAGGTTCCCATATGCAAATACATGTGAATATCTCTGTTGTAGATAGTCGAAATACGAGAGGAACAATCCACTTCAGTAAAACCACCAAATGATCAAAAGAGAAGCAAAAGAGAACATATAGATAAAAATCTTCCACGTGGCATTTTCTTAACTTAACACAACTTTAGTAGTTATTTTTAGTTTAGTTATTTTTTATAAATAGGGGAATTGACCTTGTGTCATGGGGTGAATGGTTTTGGAGAGAATGAATTTTTCTAGAATATTGTAAGAGAACTATTTATGTGCAAGTTATTTTAATTAAGAAGTTATGTTTAAAACCAAAGACACTTCTTTCATCTGAGGCATGAATGTGATTGGACCGAAGGGGATTATCTCTATCTTCGAATTCAATATTTGTTGTTGTCTTGAGTAAGAGTTGTTGTCTTTGTTATTTAAAGTTATCTTATAATGTTGCAATAGTTCTTTTATTTTAGTTTATGAATAGAAATCGATTGTGTTAACCTGTGATTAATAATAGAGCATTGAAAAATACTTTTCTTACACTAACTTCTTGTCACATATATATTTTCTTTCTGTAACTGTTATCTCAGACGATGATGAATGTTTACTAGCCAAAATGGTATTATTGCTAGTTTGAAGTAGTTTAAACCTTCCTCGTATGCATGCTAAGGTATAAAGATTATCCTAAAACCTAGCCTTCCCTCAACACACAATTTAACTTCCCTCTGCCATATTATTTTAAGCTCCATCTTTCTTTTGTTACAAATGTTATAAAAGAACCAAAAAGAGAATTGCGTAGCCTGAGGAAAGGTTTCACAGAAAAGACATATCTATCAATCATGATTAAGGCTCATCGATAATTACAGTGATATTCTAAATATGGAGAACCTTACCACTCATCAAACGCTTACAAGTCTAATTGGGCCTCTTAAGCGGGTTTGGTTCATGTTGTTGAGTTAAAGGGATCTCGGACCCCTCAACAGAATTGGCGCTAGAAGGAGGGCCTGACGAATTCATGGCTAACAATATTTATGATAATATATTCTGCAAAGCCTATAGATTTAAAACAACCCACATGCATGGCTAGTCACTCTCAAGACAGCCCACATACAGAGAGTACTCCCGATACGAGTAACTCACCTCAACACGAAGAGGAAGAACACTTCTACCCTGAAATACCTTATGCTCTTCCCCACGGAGAGTTAAATAAGTTCAGGAGAATCACCAGAGCTTATGCCCGACATATCGGAGCATTACCTTTATCTCCTTTACTTCCTCGAAGAAAAAAAATAAGCAGACCAGTTGTTTACACCCCTAACTAGGTATTTGTTCACACGGTAGAAGACCTGATAGATTTTTCCCTCACAGAGATCGAACAACCCCTTAATCTGACCCTAAACACTAGCTGGTAATTACTCTGAACCTGGCGATTTTGAATCTAAAGAGGAAGGGTCTAACTCAGATCGCTCAATTTTCGAACAAGAAGACATGGAGGATAATAACGATAACAATGGAGAAAGGGGAGATCATCCTAGAGACAATCAACCATGGTTGGCCAGAGATGATTTTGAAATCCCAGGACAGGTGCATAACCTACCCAAACATCCAGAAAAATTACTTCTTAAATTTGACCCTGAAACCTCTAAATTGCCTAAGGACCATATTAAGAAGTTCATATTAGCTATAAGGTTGATGAATGTGCAACACGAAGATGTAGTGTGCAGAATTTTTCCTTGTACCTTTGAAAATTCAGCCTCGACTTGGTATTTCAACCTATCAGTTGGTTCCATAACTAGCTAGACAAAGTTTCAAAATGGTTTTTTCAACAAATTTACCGAAGAAACTACTACAAGAGCTTTAGTGGCTTAACTTTTCGTCGCCACTATGAGTCCAAAAGAAAAGGTTAAATATTTCAACCAAAGGTTCACCACCATTTTGAAAAAATTCCAACCAGAGGCTAAACCTACTCAGGAGTTTCAAATTGAAGTATACACTAATCCTCTCTCAGCTTCTATTTCCATGTTCGTAAAAAGGGCTGCCAAACATACTCTAGCTGGAAATTTTGAAGAAGCTAAAACGATTGAATTCCAAATGAAAGGGTGCAAAGAAGGTCAGATCTCGCTAATAAAAAAAGAAAACCAACCTCTACCTAAGAGGGGAATTTTGTTAACAAGACCCCTGGGAAAACAAATAGAGCAAGATCCTGAGAAAGAGGGAGGGGATCTAGAAAACCTGTAGCGGATGATAAAAAAATTCTCCAATGAGATCGTAGATATGAAAAGGAGTGTCGGGGAGGGTAACCAAAGTCAAAGGCCTTATAAACCTTTTTTTAAAAGGAACCCACCTTTCAAGGATATAGAACCTCCCCCAGCGAACCTAAACATTGACTTAGGGAATGTAGCATCTGAATCCTTCTGCACGTACCATCAAGAAAACCATTCAGAAAGGGATTGCCCCCAACGGTTGCATGTTATGAGTCTAATGGATAATCGATTCCTAGACAAATTCTCTCTAACCGAATAACCCAGTGGCTCGGCAATAGGTGTTACCGATCAAGAAAGTCAAGAACCACCTCAAGAAACTGCCATGTTTATATGGGATTTCGATCACTCGATACCTTTCAACGATGTTGTTGAGGTGCAGGGGCCCCCAGCTGAAATTCTGTCTATATAAACGCGAAGTAAAATTCAACCTGTCCAAAGTAATCCCACCACTACTCAATTATCTCGAGGAAATCAAATGGTTGATCGCCCCAAACCCCTATTTTCTTCTCAAAAAAATCCTACAAACACACATACACGAGAAATACCCGAACTAGACTGCAACGTAGTAAAAGACCTGAAGAAGATGAAAGTTAATGTGTTTATCATGGACATGTGTAGGATTCCTCAACAAAAATATTTTTTTGTTACAGGCCTTAAAATTAATAGAACCTCTATGAAGAACATTAACCAAGGCAATGCCCCATCTCCCACAGAGTTAACAAATAAGTCGAATGTGATTGTTTGTTCTTCGGATAAAAAAGGAAGGTCTTTTGTTCCCCCTTTCCTCTTGACGTTTGAAATCTTTAACAGAAATCTACATAATTTCCTGGTCAATTCCGGGGCATCTTCAAATATCATGCCATTAACAATCTACAAGAAACTGAACGCAACATCGGTTAGAAGTGATAAACACGTTATACAACTAGACAGAACTCAGGTAAAGGTCTTTGGGGAACTGAAATATGTCATTATCATAATTAATACACACCCCAAATTTGTTTAAGTAATTGACATAATCATGGTATACATCTCGGAGGCCTATGGAATGCTACTCAGTCGAGACTGGTCCAAGAAATTAAATGGATACTTTAGTACCGATTGGGCTCACCTTTGGTTTCCATTGAAAGGGCATACAAACATGATCAGGATTGACAGAGAAAGATATCTCAAACATATCGTCACTGATTTAGAGACCCCAAATGAACCCTCGTTGGTATAATTCCCTGTGTTAGGAAACTACTCCCGTGATTCTGATTTCGGTAATTTCGCCCCTCACGTGTATGACATACCTCCCACACAAAAATCCGAAATGATTTTTCAAATATAATTACTAGCAGTCGCATAAGAAAGCATCCCCTGTCAAGATTCTCTGACAGGAGTAGCAGACAGGAAGGTTGAAAGTGAAAAAATAGCTAGACGTGAAGAAGTTAGTAATTTCCCCCCACAAATTTGGATGTTGTACTTTGATGGTTCTAAATCGCAAGAGGGGTCTGGAGCAGGATGTATCATCATTGACCCAAAAGGGATACAAAACTTCGTATCCTGCATATTAGAATTTGAATGCACTAATAACACTGTTGAATATGAAGCTCTAGTCCAGGGACTAAAGAAAACCATCGACTTAAACATCAAGGAATTGAAAGTTTTTGGAGACTCTGAAATTATCGTTAGGCAAGTGAAGAATATTATCCATTGCAATTCACCTCACTTAAGAAATTACCAGCAAGAGGTGCACAGACTAATAGAAAACTTTGAGGCCTTCAACATTATTGATGTTCCCAGGATGCAAAATACCCTTGTTGATGCTCTAGCCACTGCGGCCTCAATATTATATCCTTTAGAAGACTATGAAGCCTCAAGGTTTGCAGTAGAACTGCTCTACAAACCGTCGATACCTAACAAAATTTCTAACTGGAAAGTCTTTGAAGGGGATAAACAAATTGTAGATTTCCTGACTAATCAAGAGAATTTTAAGGATTTGGCCATTGATGATGAAATATTCCAAGAACTACTCAGAGTCAAATCTCCACGAAAAGAAGAAGGGAACAGGTCACTCTGATGAAAAACCAAAGTTTCACACGATACCAAAAGGAGTGGCCAATCTGGAGAACCTTTTTGACCTAAGGAAAAGATTTAGAGGGCCAAAGAATACAAAAACAGGGAGCTCATGTCCCATATATGAAACTATAAACCTAGGAACCCCTGAGAACCCCAAGAATGTCAATTTGGGTAAGACAGTTTCCAAGGAAGAAAGGAAAGTTTATCTCAAACTGTTTAAAGAATATCAAGATGTCTTTGCTTGGTCCTATCGAGAATTGAAAACTTATGATACTCGTATTATCCAACACAGAATCTCGTTAAAGCCTGGAGTAAAACCCTTCCAACAAAATCTTAGGAAGTACCACCCATCTCTGGAACCTCTGATGTATGAAGAGCTGAAGAAATTATTAGATGTCAAGATTATCTTTCAGGTAAGACACTTTGCCTGGGTATCCAATCTGGTGTCTGTCAGAAAGAAGTTTGGGGAAATCCGTCAGTGTGTGGATTTTAGAAACCTTAACAGAGCATCCAAAAAAGATAACTATCCAGTCCCACCCATGGAACAACGCCTACAGACAGTATCTGACTCTGAAATTTTTTCCCTCCTAGATGGTTTTTTAGGATATAACCAGGTCCTGGTTTCAGAAGATGATCGATTAAAAACTACCTTATGGACCAAGTGGGGAACCTTTGCTTATAAACGCATGCTCTTTGGGTTGATTAACGCAGGACAAACCTTTCAGAGGGCCATGGACGTAGCTTTTCAGGGATTGATTTGTAAATCTCTAACCTTGTACAATGTCTAGTGTAAAAAAATATTCAGAAAAGATACAATGGAAAATACAAACATTACCGGAAATAGAAAACCATCGGAAAAAACCATGTGCCGAAAAAACCACCTAAATACATGACATGTTTCCCAAGGTAGGTGTCAGGTTCCCGAGCCAAAAAAAAAAATTCTGGGGACGCTACCCCCGGACCCCTGCACGCCCGGCGCATACGCTCAGACACTACTACTCGTGCAAAGAATATAACACATACCCAATATGATTAACAAGTCTTTGGTAGTCTATTTAGATGACGTAACAGTATACTCAAAAAACAAGCAAGACCACATTCACCATTTGACTTAGATCTTCGAAAGGTGTAGGAAATATGGAATATCTTTGAACCCTAAAAAAACCATTTTTGGTGTAGAGGAAGTAAAATTATTAGGTCATATCATATCTCAAGGAGGAACTAGCATCAACCCTGAGCGGATAAAAGCGATAGCTCAACTCCCATTGTCACACAATAAAAAGGCCATGCAATCCTTTTTTGGGAAAATCAACTTTGTGAGAAAATTTACTCCTGACTTCGCTGAAACTGTTAAACCTTTACAAAAAAATGATTTGCAAAGATGCAGAGTTTAAATGGGATGAAGAAAGGAAAGAATCTTTCAACAACATCAAAACTGCAATAACTCGAGCATCAGTGCTACGAAGCCCTGATTTCAGCAAAGATTTTTTCCTTTATACCTTTACTTCTGACCAATCCTTGGCCGCGGTACTTACCCAGAAGGATGGTGAAAACAATGAGGCATCGGTATCATTTATGAGCACTAACCTTCAAGGAGCCGAACTAAACTATCCGACTATAGACAAACAGGCTTACGCAGTTTATAAAGCGGTCAAACATTTCAGATCCTATATCCTGAAAAATCACACTAAATTCATAGTACCTCATCCCGCAGTCTGATCGTTGTTCACCCAACAGGAAATGGGAGAAATAAAGGGAAATTGGATGGCAGTCATTCAGGAATTTGAATTAGACATAAAACCTGTCAAAATAGTCAAGGGTCAAGGATTGTGTAAACTGGATATTGAGGCCCAAGATCTTATCAACACAGAAGACTCTGGTTGGGAAAACGAGTTGTAATTATGGTGCAATGAAACCGTATACGTTCCTCCCGGGAAAGCATCCTGGTACGGAAACCTGTCTTATCTCCTACACCATGGAACCTGTCCAAAAAATCTAAACCCTAGAGAAAGGAGAGCTCTCAAGTTAAAGTCCGCTCAATATCGCCTCATAAATTATGTGTTTTTCCACGTAAACCATCATGGAATACTCATTAGATGTCTTGAACATGATGATGCAGAAAAGGTACTGAGAGAACTCCATGACGGCCCAACAAGTGGACATTTTGTGGGAGAAACCACGACTCACAAAATATTAAGGGTTAGGTATTATTGGCCTACTATGTTCAAGGACGCTCATGCATATGCCAAGAAATGTAAGTCTTGTCAAGTAAGCGTCGGTAGGGAAAAAAGGGCAGCTATTCCACTCCAGCCAGTGACCATATTCAGACCATTCGAGCAATGGGGAATAGATGTCATAGGAGAAATTACTCCCAATTCTTAGAAACAACATAAGTATATCTCGACTGCTACCGATTATTTCACGAGACAGACGAAGGCTATCCCTCTCACACACATTAATGAAAAGGTAGTGATTCAATTTTTAGAACAACAGCTAATAACGAGGTTTGGGATGTCCTTCGTCCTCATTTTTTACAATGTTGTCTATTTTTCTTCCACGCACTTGACAGAATTTGCCCTTAATAATGGGATCATAATAAGATATTCTATAGACTACTATCCACAAGGGAATGGGGTGGCAGAGTCGACTAATAAACCCTGGTGAGAATTTTAAAAAAAAAACAATTGTTGAAAATTAGAGGAATTGACATAATTTGTTTCATAATGCCCTATGGGCCGATAGAGTAACTCCTAAAGAAGCCATAGGAAACTCTTTGTACTTTCTGGTATATGGACAAGAAGCCATTCTTCCAAACGGATTGTATCTTCCATTTTTACAGCTTTCCCAAGCATCAAGAGGTCAACCCTCATTCGCTCTATAGCAAAGGATTGATACCCTTCTCATGTTGGATGAAGAAAGACAAAAGGCTAAAGTTAAGTTCATCACTCATCAGCGAGTAGTTAAAAAATGGTTCGACAAACAAAAGGCCAAAGAAAAAAAAATTGAGGTAGGAGACCTAGTCTTGAAGTGGGATAAAGCAAACTAGTCCAAAGGAAAACACTCAAAGTTCCAAAATCTATGGCTCAGACCTTTTCAGGTGGTCGAGAAGATCGGGGCAGGCACATACAGGTTGCAGAATATGAGGGGGGAATCTGACACCCTCCCAGTGAATGGCCATGCCTTAAAACAATACTTCTCCTAAGAAAAAAAAACATATGTGTCTTTTGATGCTTTGTTGTCGTTTCTTTTTAGCATACATTTTGATCAGGATGACTGTGTGGGTTTAGGGAAGACTGTCTTCGAACTCCTTTTTATTTCTTTCTTTTGATTGTTATTTTCTTTTAATTAAGTTGTGTTTCATGAAGCAATGGTTGACTTTAATAAATATGGTGAAGCGAACTCTGCTCCTGACCTACACCTACATGCAAAATAAGAGACGTTGGGCAAACACAAATTTTCAAAATTATTTTTGTCTTTGTAAGCATACTACCTGGGGAAGTGATGAAATATCTGCCTAGTGGCCTAGTAGAGCTAAATGGAAAGATGGCTAGATGGAAAGAATCACATGTACCCATGGACAGAGCCAGGGAAAACTCCACCTTAACACTTTCACCTTGTCAAAAAACAAATATCCTCCTCTCTGACTCACTCTCGGTATTTATGCCAGAAAAAAGATGATCCGTAAAAAGAGTGTAAAGTCCGAGAGGGTATGCAGATAACTCCGTCGAGGCTATGGACGCTCGATGGTAGTGGAGCAAGGTCTGTAATGTCGGGGTGACTCTATCAGGGCTATGGACGCTCGCTAGAAGTGGAGCAACATCGTGAGAAAGGAATGATAGCTAAATCGCCTCATGTCAATGGACGCCCTACCCGGCTCTTGCCTAGAAAGGACATGGATTGCGGTTAACAGGAAAGGGGACTGAAAATCAAAACCCCATAGGTGGATCAAGATTCATGAACCTGAGAACTTGTGTACACATTGATAAAAAAAGGTTTTGTTGAAATAATAGAATAAAGCCAGAGAGTTTCTTGAGCAATTTGCACAAGCTGAGCACGAGGGAAGGAGCATAGATTTTGTTTTCGCCTAGAGAATCGTCTTTTGTTCAACACTCAACACACCCTAAAAGTCCTTGTGAATTTTGTCTTTTGGGTACCACTTTGTCATTTATGAATAAGAATTAGTTGTGTAAGGATCGATGGGTTTTTTCTGTTGTTGTGTCCTATCATCGATTGCATTCGATTAGGTTTGAAGTTTGTTGAACAGATTGACATTTTTCTATAAGTAAACATGGCATTAGATTAAGTCTATACATCTAAAAATATGTTTTATAAAGAGCTGCGCGCCCATCAACGGTTCTGGTTTGCGAATTTAAGTCCTTAAAAATGATCGTTGATGTATCGTCGGCATCGGCAAAATGGGAGAAAGAGCGCGTTGATTGGTGATTTTGGTCTGCGAAAAGGTTTTCTAAAAACGATTGTTGATGTATTGTCGGCATCGGCGAAATCCGAAAGATAAATTGTTAACCAGGAAACAACAATCGTCAATCGTCGATGTATCTTTGGCATTGAAAAAATGGGAGAAACAGTGAGCCAAAACACGTATTCCTAAGGAAAATCACTAACATCGAAAAGTAATGTTCTTATGTGGAAAAGGTCAAATCAACCGCCACGTGTTCTTCCATGTCAATAGTCCATATTGCTCAATCATCACCAATGTCATCTTTTGATATTTCCCACGTCATGTCTGTACTTCCATAACTGCTTTTCCACGTCGGCATTGTACGGCGGTTTGCATCAGCATCGGAACTTTTTCTTAGGGGGACCAACAAAACAACGTTAAAGACAATATGTGACGTCGATGCACTTTCCAACTATTGGTAGATTGCTAGAACACCAAACTTTCGATTTTAGTTTGAACCTCTATCCACCAACGACCCTAGCTGATCTGTGATCCTGCTTATTCCCGATACCGATCATACTAGTTCCGTTGGAGTGCAAAGAACACTCGGGTAATTTAAGAAGACACCTCTAGCTAAGAGAAGTAGGAGATCTACGATTTGTTAAAACAATTAAAATCTTCACGTAACCAATAACATGATGTCGCGTGCCGACCAACTTTCGAAATTTGAATTCGTCAATGAACTTTAAAATAACACGATCTTGCACCGCTAGCCTGTGTTGCATTTAATCCTAAGAATGGTCTAAATTATGTTATAGATTGTATAGATCTTATCTATACTCTTGAATTTAAGACTCGGTGCGACAAGGTAGGTATGTGTTAAATTTATGATATTTATTCCCATGTATGTTGTTCCATTCGCAAATTGTTGATCTCCCGAGCAGACGAAGGAGAAAGAGAGAGCATCAAAGAGGTAATAGGTCATTGTGCCATTTCAATTACCAGTAAGCCCAGGTCATTTCCTGCGAGGAAGAGTTAAGTATGGTCTTTATTGATTACATTTGAGATTTCGTCGAAAAACACTTGTAGCAGTTGGCTTGCAGCTTATTATTTCCATTTTTTGTGCAGGAAGATGCCTTCGAGAAGGCCAACGACCAGATGCTCACCAAGAACGCCTAAGATGAAAGAATTGGAGACCAACGAAAGGTCGACACCAATTTCCGTGAGAGAACTTGATTTTGTTTCAAAAACAGAGTCGGTCATCCAAACTTCCACTAAGAAACAGTTCACCCAGCCTCCAGTGTTCGAGGAAACAGAGGCAAGCACCAGATCTAAAGTAATGCTCCCACACTGGGGAGATATTTTTAACAAAATCAACCACAAAGATTACCTAGAGTTTACACCTCACAGTGACTTGGATGTCAAGATATTGGATGACCAGGTTTTCTCAAACATTAGGTGATCATATCTACATATGGTGGCCTGTCGGACCCCAGTTTTTCTCTGCATTGAAACCCTGGGATGGATGATTGAACACACAAACGCAACAAAATGCACAGTCAATAATGAACAGGGCGAATGTGTTGGTGTTTTTCTTCCAGTAGAGGTCCAAAAATACTACAAGCTCAGAGACCCAGAGAAAAGGCTAAATACAAAATTTGTGGTCATATTTTATGAGTTCCATGACATCAGTAGGTTACTGGCCTCATGGTGGAAAGAAGATAATAATTTCACAAACAGGAGCAAGGACTAGTATAGCAAGATAAACATTAGGGAGCCTTATATGTATTTAATGGCTTTAATTTGCCGATTGTATGGGGAAAAAGATTGCTCTAAGTTTTCAAAAGCGTGGATGCCCTTGGCATATACCATGGCAGTCTCCCGGCGCAGTTTCAATTTGTGAGCCATCATTTCCAAACAATTGAGCACCAACATCCTATAGGACCATACACCAAAGGATAGAGAAACACCAATTTTTCACATGGCATTGTACCCGTTGGACGTAATCTGCGCAAGAAATGTTTTCGCAAGTATGAATTTAAGTTGGCATGTTGTTGAATTACTCGTGCATGTTTATTTCATCATTTTGTGGGAAAATAGGTACAAAAGATTTTACGCCCTAATATGTGATGAGTTCATAGCCCGAGTGCACTTCATTATATTTAGAAAAGAATGCTCAAGGCTTTCAGCGGCAGCCAAAAAGATGATTTCCAAAGTGGGCCACTGGTATTTTGAAGAAACAAGCACTTATATCAAAGTGTTTGAGGCTACTAGTGCTCCACACCTACTCACCATTCATGTCCTGGACCCTCTCATTTTGGGAGAGATTTGTTACCAGACCATTCTGCAAGGCTATAATGCCTCTTTGGTAAAGGATAAGAAGAGGGCTTTCATACCCTATGGTTTTCATATCAGGTTTTACATGGTAAAAGACACTGCACATGCGAAACAAGTGGGACTGAGTCAGCTTGAGTATCAGTTCCCCACGGGTCGTTTTCACAAGCATGATCCAAAAGGCCTGGTACTCCAGCATGCGTCGTAGGTGTCCTCATATTGGCCATATGCTCATGATAGCTTCGAAGATGAGATCTTCACCGAGGGCGCCCAAGACTGGGAAGAAGTGCTCCATAGAAAGGCTAACCCTAATATGACCAAATTCAAAGCAATGACTATGGATGAGCAAGTTGAGACAATAGAGCAGACAGCTCAAGAATCCCTCAGGGTAAGAGAAGAAAATAGAGCAGTGCAAGCAACAGAGGCACGAATGAGGGGTATATTGTTACTAGAAGAAGTCGAAAGAGCTATGCAAAGGTTAGGGGAAGATCCCCCACTTAACCCTTTGATAGAACCCTTGAGGATTATCCCGGTCGATACAAGCAATCATGAGGAAGAGCTAAATGGCTCAGAGACAATTCCACCAGAGGAGACCGTTGATCAAGAAAACCCCAGCCCTATGTCACCACAAGTGGGATCGTCGATGACTACTACATCCCAGCTAAGGTCAGCAAGAACATCAAGTGGGACGGGTATGCCTATTGTCCTCATAGATTTAATCACGATATATGACTATGAAGAAGAGTCAGAGGCCTCGCGCATAACCTCGGTGCCAATCACACAGGAGAAAGAGCCAGAGGAAACATCTGCTCCAATTTCCGATGATGTGACTCCAAATCCTCAAAAAGGCGACCTGGTAATTAGGAGCACTCTTGACACTGGATTTCTCAATCAATTGGGAACACAGCCTCAGAATGACATCTCCAAGAATGACTTGGATGCTGGTGAACAAGAAGGAATGGGGCAGCCAAAAATCGACATCTCAATGGTCGAACTCCCAGCTAATGTCGATCCTTCGCCTACTTCCCCATCTAGGACCAAGACTCCATCAGCCGACGAGGACCAATAGGAGGCCAAGTCACCAGAGCATACAGGAATTTCCCCTGCTAAGGAATTAAGAGAATCTTCCATAGAACACCTCTACACGAAGGGAAGCCTAGGCAATACTCTATCCTGGGGGACCAATAAATTCCTGAACCAATGGACGAAGTCATCGATATACAGGGAATTTCTTATGACAAAAAAAGAAAAGTTGTGATGAGAAGAACAATCAAGAAAAGGAAGCTCACGCTTGATAGCACACTCCTCATAACCACAAAGAAAACGTTGTTTGACACAGAAAATGCTAAGATAACTGAGCTAATCGGAGCAGGGATGGCCATAACCGATGCCACTTTAGACAGGGAAAAAAGGGATGAAAGGGAGATAGTCGCCATGAAGAAAGAATTGGACCATTTGCAACATCAAGCAAAGTATTACCAAAATCCAACACAGGCAGTGATACTCTTGAAGTGCGAGTTCTGAGAGATGTATGCGCAATTCACAAGGGAGAGAAACCTCTTCACCACTCGCATATCGGATTTCCAAGAAGATACACTCATGGGGTTGGCAACCTATAAAGACATACAACGATGGTATGAGAAGGCACATCAAGCCTTAGAACGGATAGATTACATCAGCGAAGTACAAAAAAGTTGAGATACAGAAGAGCATGGCATCCAAGTGTTGATGGATAGCAGCATCGTCCGAATAAGGAAGGCAGTTGAACACTCGGTAAGCATGGTCCAGGAACCCCGACAGAAAATGTAGAAGATATGGGAAGAATGTGAGAAAAGTTGGGAGAAAATCAATCAGGAAATGAGGATTACCGACTTGCCAAAGTTTGGCCCGCCGGAGGATTTCGTCGATCTACGTGACATAGTTAATAAACATGCAGAGCAAGACCAGGTGTACAAAGCGGAGATTTTGCAGGTTTCAATCATGATCCTGGGTCAAGTGAAGAAGTTCATGGAGCCTCCAATTAAAGCTCTCGCAGTCTTACAGTGCTTAAGTGTCAAACTAATCAAGTACAAGGAATGAGTAATTGAGATGAAGGAGGTCCTCTCCTCTCCAATGGATCAACACAGGTTCTCGTATGCAAATACATGCGAAGATCTCTTATGTAGATGGTCAAAATACAAGAGGAACAATCCACTTCAGTAAAACCACTAGATGATCAAAAGAGAAGCAAAAGAGAACAGATAGATCAAGTCTGCCATGTGGCGTTTTCTTAACTTAACACAACTTTAGTACTTATTTTTAGTTTAGTTATTTTTTATAAATAGGGGAATCGACCTTGTGTCAGGAAGTCGATGGTTTTGGAGAGAAGGACTTTTTCTAGAATATTGTAAGAGAACTATTTATGTGCAAGTTATTTTAATTAAGAAGTTTTGTTTAGAACCAAAGACACTTCTTTCATCTGAGGCGTGAATGTGATTGGACCGAAGGGGATTATCTCTGTCTTCGAATTCAATATTTGTTGTTGTCTTGAGTAAGAGTTGTTGTATCTGTTATTTAAAGTTATCTTATAATGCTGCAATAGTTCTTTTATTCTAGTTGATGAATAGAAATAGATTGTGTTAACCTGTGATTGATAATAGAGCATTGAAAATTACTTTTCTTGCACTAACTTCTTGTCACGTATATATTTTATTTCTGTAACTGTTATCTCAGATGATGTTGAATGTTTACTAGCCAAAATGGTATTATTGCTAGTTTGAAGTAGTTTAAACCTTCCTCATTAGCATGATAAGGTATAAAGGTTATCATAAAACTCAGTCTTCCCCCAACACACAATTTAACTTCCCTATGCCATATTAGTTTAATCTCCATCTTTCTTTTGTTACAAATGTTATAAAAGAACCAAAAAGAGAACTATGTAGCCTGAGGAAAGGTTTCACAGAAAAGACATATCTATCAATCACGATTAAAGCCCATCGATAATTATAGCCAGATCATAAATATGGAGAACCTTACCACTCATCAAACTCTTACGAGTCTAATTGGGCCTCTTAAGCGGGTTTGGTTCCTGATGTTGAGTTAAAGGGATCTTGGACCCCTCAACACACTACTCTACTCCATTAACCATCTCAAACTGTCTGAAGTCATTAAACTTGGATTTCACTCACGGAATTGGGGATTTCTCTCTAAAATCTTTGTTTTTCCCCCAAATCGGTCACAGACAAAATCTGAAACATCGAATTTCACCAATTCGCTCTAGTTCGAGCCCATACAAGACCAGTGTTTGAACCAAAGCTCTGCTACCATAATGTAACGTCCCCCAGCCCAACCGAGGGACATTACGGTGTTGAATACTCTTAAAAACGAAATTTATGCTAATTAATTTAATTCATTGTAGCTTTCAGCTACGAATTAAAACAAAATTAGCTATTGTCTACAACCATAAAATAGAAGCATATACATAATGTTAATAATCAACATGAAATGCAGCTAAACAACTCATTACAACAATATATAAATCATTCTCATTTACACAAAGTTCATGCACAACAATTAAACACATAAATTAACACAACAAGAAGATAAAACACTTGTCTTTTCACAACAGTTGTGCAACCATTTGCGTGGGACGGATGTTCCACCCAACCATAGACTGATTTTTCCAAATCTCAACAGCCAGTCACCCCTGAGCTAAGGCTAGCAATCGATAAAAGAGGGTGGTCTCTCACAGTCCACTCACAGCTCATAAAACTCTCAACCCAACTAATATTCTCCTACAACTACCCCGATTTTCCACCAACTCCCTTCCTCTTGACCTGACCAACCCAAGGAATGTACTATTCGGTTACTAGGGATAACCCAAGGAATGTACCATCCATTTATCAGGATTAACCCAAGGAATGTGTCATTCTTTTATCAGGGTCTCTCTAGCACATATAGCTAGGAATCTCTTAGGTAAGAACTCAAGGGAAATTGTTGCTAGGAAAACTATCAACAAACCAACAACAAACACTTGTTGTTCCAATGCAACTCACACGAGAGTTCACTCTCTAGGCCTGACAACCTGGCTCTTCAGTTTTCCAGCTCCAATTATGCTCCAGCTTGCTCTAGAATTCTCCCTCCCTGGTTGCATCAGCTTTAAGCTCTGATTCTTGCTCTCTACTTGTTTCCCATGCACAAACTTGACTAACTAAAAAAATGGTTGCCCCCCAACCCATACGAATTTCCTCTCTTTGGCTTCCCTTTCTTCACTCACACTCTTCCCCAAGCTGATTGTATTCAACCCCCATGTGCCCAATAACTTTGGGATGTGACCACTCACACCCACCCTCTTACATGTTTTCAATGATTGGGTTTGGGAACACTCAATCAGAAATGGGAAGGTTCATATACAATTAGCAAATTTAGAAAAAAATGGTTGAATTAATATACATGGGTATTTCCCCCTTTGACCCCTCTTGGCCATTATCCTAGACACTCCCCCCTCCTATGGATTAATTCAGCCCCCATCTCTTGTCCATGTCTCCCTTAGCAGTTGGCATCACATTTTATTAATAAAACAAGGAAATACAACTCGCATATTACATCGCTTGGTCGTGGCCACATATTATATCTACATAAGCATTAATTAAATTGGGGATTATAGTGAGGATGTTACACCACAGATTTCTGAAGCCAAATAAACCAAAGGGACCAGAGCCAAACAAAACTTAAAAATCATACCCCTAGAAGATGTCTAGAACACCAAAATACAACAACTTGTTGAAACTATAACCCAAAAGGCCAAGAGGACAGATGCCAAATGCAGACCAAGGATGCAATAACACCGAAAAACCATACATGTAGACAGTATCCAAGAGCTAGAACAAAGGAATGTCCACGCACAGAGCATGTCCTAAAACTATAATCGTCAAATAGAAATCCCAGAATACCATTCAAAGGTTGAGGGAAACTCTTACTAGGCAATTTTTTGGTAGATTGGCCTTGCTTAGACAACAGTGGTCTCTTCTCCCTTGCAGATTTCCATTATCCCACCTTGCCTTTGATAAACCTCATTAAGTGGTTCAAGAGACAACAATATTTAGTTTAAGCATGCAAGGGGGAGGTGGGAAAGTTCTTATGTATCTATGTGCCTCATTTGAAATCGGGTGGTGATGGTATTGTGTCATAGGGTGATTTATTATGATGTTATTTGCCTTCATATGCATGACCTAGGAGGGTTAAGGTATGGCTTGATAACTCCAACCCACATTTTTCCATAGCAACCCCATTTTAAGAGTGATGGACTCGTTGGCAAAAGAATCAACTTGATAGTTGTGCTTTCTTAAAATCTAAAAAAATAGACTTTTTGTAGATTGCAAACCTCCATTTGAGTACAAGATGGGATAAATACAAATCTACTATCAAATGGGGTTGATTTTGAGAGCATCAATTCGATGATTGTGCTTGAGTCGCATATAACAATTAAAGTCTTTGTCTAGATTCATTTGCTAGAAGAAGACCCTAAAAGAGATCATAAGCCTCAACTTTATAATTTGTAGACTTTTCCAAAACCCCAGGGATAATTTGTTTCAAGTTTTCCATTGGGACCTAGGATGCTCTCCTCTGCACCTGCCACCCCTAAATTATCAATTTCCTACCAACAAATTGTAGAATATTTTTCTTGACCAATTTTACGGGGTTAAAAACACAACTTCCCACATACAAGGAGTTTCCATGGTAGGGATATCTTTGTTCCCAGCACACAAATATGGTCATACATAACATTGGGCTTTAAGAATATCAAAGTCCTCTGCAAGAGCAAGCTAGAGCTTCTCACATCCAACTAGGGCATTCAATCTAGCACACGCCAAACACAATCCAACAACAATTAGAAGAGAGCTTTTTTAGCAATAGCCAAACCTTTTCAAGCAACAATTTTCTTCCATTTCAAATTGGTGGTAATTTTGTAACAACAATTTCAACAAATTTTGGTTTTCTTTCTTCTTTTTCTTCACTAAATATTGTTGGATGGTCCTAGTGTAGTTGAAGCACGAACCCTATCCTTCTGGGTTGGATATTGTTGAACATAATTTTGGATTATTAGGCAATTATTTGTATTAAAGAGATTTTATATTGTAATGTAGTCTTAATGGCAAACTTTAACACTTTTCCAAATGTGCTTTAGCATACACATTGCAACGATATTAAAGTTGAATACCCTACTCTTTTGAGTAGGGTGAAATTCATTTTGTATTTGTTTATTAGGGTTTGTAATCTATGGAAATGTACTTCTCTCTATTTTATCATTGGAAGATAATTATTGTTGTTATAGTAGTTTCTCTTGTATTTTGATTATCTACTATGAAGGAATGGTTATTTGTTGTTCTTTTATTATTATTGTTATGGAAGCATCATTTCTTTTTATTGCTTTACTTTCTATTTTCATGGAGCAATCTGTGGATGATCTTGCTTACAATACCTATAACTTAGAGTTGCTACTTCTTCATTGAATCTAATCCTTGGTACACTTCCCCACATAGTAGCATAACTTGTAGATTGAAACAAAGTGGCAATTAAGAAAATCAAACCACTTGCATTCTATCCAGTCCTTGATTGCAATTCAAACAAAACTAAACAAGACCATCATCTTGGAAATAATCCTCTACCCTCAGCATTCATTTGTAGATTATAGATGTTTCAATGTCTAATTGACACCATTGTAGAAAGGGGTTGGGTTTGTCTACCATAAAATCCCCATATAACTTAATAGCCTTCAACAACCGCTATGGCAAGCAAGAAGTCTAAAGGAAGATGCCTTAAATCAACCTAGTAATAATGGCAAGCAAATAATTCTATTGAAATTTGTCTCTATTGTCATTAATAAAGATAAAATAATTAGAAAATAGGTTTTTCCCACTCAAGAGATACTTAAGCTTTGGTTTTATAAGAAAGAAGCTAATAAAAATGATTCATGGCTTCCAACTCCATAACTTCAATAGGCCTAGTATTTCATACTATTATGACTATTCGTAACTAAATTGAGTTTCAATGTAATGAAAACTACAAACATGCCAAATAGACATTTCAATGGCAGTGCTTAATACGATAACATGGGTGGTCCAATTGAATTCTAATGGCATCTTTCGATAAGCATTGGAAATAGCAGAATTACTAGAATTAATTGGAGGCAATTGCATCAGAGCTGACACGTCTATTATGTCAACTCTTCCCATACCTACCTAGGTAGGCCTCCTGAAGGATTTGTGTTGTAAACAAAGTTATGATCTCCCAACAACTTAAATTTGTTTTACAAATGCAATCATCTATGTAATTCAATATATAGCTCCAAGAACTAATGAAATGGAATCGCATTTCCACCTCCTGATGTTTATGTCCAACCCCTTTTTCCAGTCATCCACTAAAACCTCTTGGATGAATCTTCAATAGGTGCAAGCCAATCCCATCTAGAATTATTTATTCATCCTTAACAAAAAGAAATACTCCATTGTCACCCCTGTAAATCTGCAGAAATAATCTCACTCCATCCTTCTCTCGTTTTCTTGAACCCATGCTTGTAGAGTTAAAGACTCCATACTGATTCGTATATAATCCCAAACGTCCTTTGCTCTTTCTACCATAATCTTTCCTTTATTTGACTAATTTCCTTCTAATCCTACCACACTTCAACATTATCCTCTCCATTGGTTAGCATGATTATTCAATGCAAGCTTTGTGTCTAATAATTAATTTATGATTGGTGGCCCCTTCACTCTCATTGAATGAGTAATCTTCCTCAACGAGTGAGAAATTGTGAGATGGATTAAGTTTTTACATTGAATTTCCTCCACTTAATCGTGAATCAGTTATTCACGTGCTGCTTTATTTCCATTTCCATATGGTAAATCAGTCATTTCATAGAGCTCCTTTTCCACAAAATGGCTGGTGATGATCAACTCTTTGGAGACTTGCGTAGCGCACCCTTTCATGAGGTTTGACACTGCCTTATTTCCATGTGTGATAAATCAGAGTCATTTCATGGGGATACTTTTCCACACAAGGATCAGTGTCAATCAACTCTTTGGAGATTTGCATACAGCACTCTTTTACTAAGTTAGACAAGCAGCCTCATGCTAAATCAAGAAGGACGTGTTTTACGGAATGGTCAATTATTCATCCACTAAATAATTGTTTGATTCAAATTCTTTAAATAATAAATGACAATTCCAACACAAAAGCACAGCTACAACCATCTTTCTTTACCTTAAGTGAGATTAATCCTAACATTACCTGTAATCAAATCCGTGTGAGCCATCATAAGCCAAGTCATCTCCACTCTTTTATCCACTTTCAAATAATTTAACCCACCACTCAGGAGATCTACTTTTAGCTACCACAATAACGGTGTACAAGAATTAATGCTTCATGTATATCACACATTAAAAATAACACATGTATATCATTATTGTGGAGATCTACTTTTAGCTACCACAATAACGGTGTACAAGAATTAATGTTTCAACTTTCATGTGATATACATGAAAAATAACACATGTATATCACAACAACTATGTATTACTGTTGTAGAAAGATTTCAGAAAGCACTTCGAACTCGGATGTATGAGGATGCAATGTTTAGATCAAGCATATGTGCAAGCATCTACACATCATAGACCATTCATCATCTATTAATCACCAGTAACCAATGAAATATGCAAGGTGTGATATCCAACACAAAGTGCAAGTATCGGTGTGTTATTCAAAGCATAAGTATAAAATCAAACTACTAGGACATCAAAGTAAATGAGATCCTTCACACCGTGCACCCAAATCCAATTCTTAGACCATGTATATGATAGATCAGATTGCACAACGAGTATCTCTGGAGTACGTCATCAAAATGTAATATCTGATAGTAAACCTTATAAACAGATTTCAAGATCACATTTATCACAATCATCAGCAAGATACTAGCGATATTGTGTAGTTTCATAGCATATATTTGTTGCACTTACAGAGTTATAATGTCCAATGACAGCTACATAAAATGTTGTAACAAGGTAAATATGAATAGTGTCCAGACTTTAAACCAAACAATGACACTGCTGATCCGTTACATATTTGGCATCAAATTGTAGCATTGATTTTGAAAAAACGTAACCTTTATTCAACTCTGACCTGTAACAATATAACTTGGAAACCCTAACTGCACACACTGGGCAGTGAACCAGCCTTCAGGACAGTCAATGATAGTTCCTTTTGGGAGGTCCTTGACCCTTTTCTAGCATCAAATGGTCAGCAAGAAATCTGAGGAACTAGAACAAGTGAAAACGTTGCTCAGGGGACAGTGAGGGCACCCTCATTTGCTCGCGGGAAAATTTTGCAGTTTTTGGACAGATTTTGAAAGAGGTCTTGGACAACAAGCAGGTATGGGAATTTAGGCTTCAGATGAGGTTGTTGGGGGATCGTCCAAGTCGTTAGGTCACTAGTTATAAAATGGATAATGAATGAACCCAATGTTGCACATATCGTGATATTATCGGAATTATCACGATAATATCACCAAAACCAACCTCGGGGATAATATCACCGGAAATAATCATGATAAATACGATAAATTGAAACTATCGCGATAATTTAGGTAATTATCGTGAGATGATGGTATTTTTTGCCCTGCCGGTTTTCTATCCATTTTTTTCAACTTTAAAGTGTGATTTTGGGTTTTAATCCCTCATTTTGCAAACGGTGCTTAGGGGGATTCAGCTCTAAGGGTATTGTGACCATTTTCCATCAAGCAAACAAGGGGAAATCCATAGTTTTCATTGCCATCAACTAAGCATTTGTGGAGTGGGGATCTACTCCAATCTACCATATCCATTCGACCAGGTATGTGAAAACATTATGCCCTCATTTTCTTCTTTTTTTCAAGATTTAGTATAGGGTTTGCAGTGTCCATTAGATATACCTCTTTTTTCCCTTTTTAATGGAGGATTTAACACGTATGTAGCTATGGTATTTTAATTGTAGCATTCTTGAAGTTTTTTGTGGATCTGGATTCTAAATTTCCCCCCTTTTCTGTCCCATAGGTTTACAAATTTAATCAATGATCCACACATTTCAAAATGTCAAAACCATTGGACCCAATGTGGGAGTATGGTTTACCTTATGATTGCCATAATAGAATGAGGTTGAATTGCAAGTTATTTGGTATGGAAATGTTTGGCGGAATCAGCTGCTTGAAATACCACCTTGCGAAAATCCCAGTTAATGAAGTGGGAATTTTCCAAGCATCTACCCCAGAAATTGTCCACATTGCAAATCAATCCATTTTTTAGATGAGTAGGAAGAGAGATCAAAGGGAAGAAATGAGGCTTGAGCTTGCAAATAGATTTGTAAGCATCTCAGGAGTGGGGGAAAGCCAATCTTCGAGCTCACATTCAATCGATAGTAAAAACAAAGGAAAAGGAGGAGGCCAACAAGATTGTGGCAAGAAGTTTTCTATGGAGTGACATACCATTCAACATTGCTAAGAACCCATTCTACCACTCCATGTTTGAAGTTGTTGCTATTGTTGGTCCGGGATACAAGGGCCCTTCTTATAATGACTTTAGAGGGCCTCAAGGGAAAAATGTCGATTGCACAAAGAGATTGGGTGAGCTGAAGGAATCATGGGAGATCTCAGAATGCACCATTATGTCAGACGGTTGGACAGATGGAAAGGGTAGGTCCATTCTCAACTTCTTGGTTAATTGTCCCAGGGGGGCAATGTTTATCAAATCTATTGATGCATCTGCATATGTTAAAGATGCACATTTAATATGTGAATTTTTGGATAGCTTCATCCAGGAGATAGGTCCGTAGTATGTTGTCCAAGTCATTACGAACGATGCTACCAATTATGTTGTTGTTGGCAAGTTACTCATGGAGAGGTATCAGAGCCTATATTGGACTCCTTGTGCTACCCATTGCATGATTTGATGCTAGAGGACATGGGAAAAATTCCTTGTATTGTTGAGTCAGCTCGAAGTGTTACAATATATATGTGTGTGTGTGTGTGTGTGTGTGTGTGTTCTTACACTCATGAGATAGTTCACAGGGAATAAAGAGTTGGTTCGTCCCGCTATCACGCGTTGCGTGACTAGCTTCATTTCTCTTCAATCTCTTCACAATTCTATGTTGGAGTTGTAGAGGATGTTTCTGTTAGATGAGTGGAATGCTTGTGTCTATAGCACTAAAGTGGATGTGCAAACCATAGCCCAACTTGTGAGACATAATCAGAGGTTTTGGATGGGAGTGCAGGAATTGTGTGCTATCAGTGAACCTTTGGTAAAGGCTCTTCGTTTGATTGATGGTGAGAATCCCGCAATGGGCTACTTGTATGAGGCCATGGATAGGGCCAAGGAAGTTATCCATCAATACTATAAGGAGAAGGAGGAAGAGGGATTCACCAGACAAGCCGAGATATGGAGTGTGATTGATGAGCGATGGAACAACACTCTCCATCATTCGATTCATGAAGAAGGACACATACTCTTATGCATGTGGATTTAGGTTTGATGCAGAGGTTATGGATGGATTTTTCCAATGTGTTCAGAGGATGGTGTTGACTCACGTTGAATGCTCAAATATTTCCAAACAAATTTAGATATATAAGATCAATGTTGGGACATTCGGGTATGATATGGATATCCAAGACAGGACTGCTAGGATGCCAAGTAAGCTACACATAAACAATGTTTCAAAATTTGAAATTTCAATGTCTTTCCTTTCTATCTATTTGTTACTCAATGGAAATATAATGTGTTGTCTTTCCTTTCCATTTATTTGTTGTAGATGTTTGGTGGACAAATTATGGCAAAACAGTCCCAGAGTTGCAAAAACTTGCCATTCGAGTTTTGAGTCAAACTTGCAGCTCTTTAAGGTGTGAACACAACTGGAGTGTCTTTGAAAAGATACACTCCAATAAGCGCAATAGGTTAGAAATGTTCAAATTAAAATTTTAATTTTTTATAATTTCATTAATTTTAATTTATGCCCATGCCATGGGACATCATCTTCTAATTGTAAATTGGCCATCATACAAGTTAGATGTCCATCGCCTCAATGACATGGTCTATGTCTACTATAATCTCAGGGTGTGGGTGAGGCAAATAAACAAAGTACCCAACACGGATGCCATTTCATTGGATGTGCTTGACACCACGAGTTCGTGGAGGGTGGAGACCAAGAGGCATGTCATGGAGGAGGCACCTGCAAGGTGGGAGCATGATGCTGATGAGTTGGAGGAAGAGTTATCAAAGGATGTTCCACTTCCAGGAGAGATAGATTTGGAATAGGAGGAGGACATTGATTGTTTGCCATAGCCATTACCACGACCTCCATAGAGACTGCCAACTAGGGGAAGAGGTAGAAGACATACCAGTTCATCTTCCACCTTATCCCCAGGAGTTGCACCTTCCACCTCAAGATCAACCTCAACACATCCACCTACTACTTCTAGAAGAAAAGTGACAACGATGACCTTTTCCCATAAAAGGGGTAGAGGGAATCGTTGATATCTTGGTTCATCATGATTAGCCTTGTAGGCTTGTAGTATCTAGATGCCTCATGATGATCATCTCATGAGATACATTTATTTTTGTTTTGATGTGATTTTGTATTATCCTATCACGAATTATGACTAAGGACAGATATCATATTTCAGCATCGATGTTTGATGTACCACTTGATATCTTATACATCTTATATTAGAATTTTATTTTCATCTTTATGTGACAATAAGTTTGTTTGATGTTGATGTTGCTTTAGAAGTTTAAAAAATTGAAAAAAAAATGATTATTTTTGTATATTTTAAAGTTTCCCGATATTTTCCGATATTTTCCCCAATATTGCCGATAATTTCAATTTTGGACCCCCGACGATAAATTCTCGATAACAATAAATGCAGCATTGAATGCACCCAAACATTTGGCATGGGAAAAGGTTATACCAGCCCTATAAACAAATTCTACTTCTGCAATTTGGACGACCAAACAAAGTATTTGAACAATGATGTGAAGGATGCAACATTTAGTAGTTTGAACTTTGGACCCTCCACCATATTGTCTTGTTGTCATAATCAATATAGAGCCAGGAAGAGATATGATATTAGAAAGCATACCATTAGCAATTCAAGAAGTGAGAATTCTGCAGTCTGTGACAATTAGAAACCCTTAAACAAAGACCAGAACAAGTGTGACATTTTGCCCCTTTAGATAGGTTGTTGAGCCCATTTCCAAGTCATTTTGCTGCTTAGGATGGTACAGAACAATAGTGTACAAAAGATGTTAGCAAGCAAAAGTACATGAAGGCATCCACTAATATATAATTGTATAGGTCAACAATGCCTTCAAGGGGCAAATCCTTGGATAAGATAGCTAATGGAAGTGGATCTAAACCTTCATATGCCAGCCATGAAAAATATTTGTTAAGAGCAAGTTAGCATAAATTTCAATAAAGACGTATCAATGACGTTCAAGATAAACTAGATTCAAGATGGATCGTGATGAAAACTTGGGTTACCAAATAGAAAAAGGAAAAGACAAAAAATGAGAAAAAAAATATTTTTTTAGGATTTTTGGGTGGTTGAAGATAATAAAAACTAGTGCCTTAGAGGGCTATGGGGTCACCACTCCACCTCTACGTGAAGCCTAGGGTTTGAGTAGTGTTGAAGGGTAGTCGTAGGATTTCCCCTCAAGCACCACCTAGGGCTTCAAGGGTTTGTTCTAGATTGCAAGGGAGGATCGTTCCATGAGAAGCCTTTCCCAGTACTAGACAAGGTGAACTTAAAGGCCAGCCAAGCAAAAGAGAAGAGCCACTAGACGTCCTATCTCAATGCATGAACAAGGAGCTTTAATGATCAAAGGAGAGGGTGAGAAAACTTAACCTGAACCCTTCCAAGTAGAGCATTGAACAATTCTTCAGCCTTGTAGTAGTCTTTTTCTTCCTAGCAACCTCTAAGAATATTTATCTAACCCTTGAAAAATAACTACAAATTCACAAGAAAAGAAACAGAGATTCAATAGATCTCAATAGTCAAGTTTCTCATTAATCTCCAACAATTTCAAATGTAAGAGGACTTCTCCTTTTATAGGTGAGAGGCCTTTTCAATTACAATGTAAAACCATGAGCTTCAAAACCATTTGCCTCGAAAAACCATGGGAAAAATACAAGTTATAATAAAATAATCTGATAATATGCTCGCAATGTACAATGTCCCTCTTAAAAGAGGTCAAATAAAATATAAAAATCACATGTAAGGACCAAATAAACTCCAAAGGAGGTGTGTCCCTCAATAAAAGTGCCAACCACATAAATGGTCCAACGTTTACTTCCTCCATCCAAGGAATGGTCCAAGAAGTGTACATGGATCCCAATGCACACTACCCACTCAAAGTGATTGGTCTAGCCTCTTAGCAAGCCATCAATTGGTAGCACTTGGTGACATCCTTTAGCACATCATAACAATGGGGTTAGTTTTATTACTTGCCTAAGTCTTACCAAGGTGTTGTGCCCGCACAACACCCTGCCTAATTTCTTCTCTTACCTTTTCCCTAAGAGAAGAAATTGGGCCCCCCTACTAAACTTTTTTACTGGAAAGCCTTTTAAGACTATCTCAACTTCTTGAGAAGACTGTTCATCTTTTTAATCTTCACTGAAGTCTTCATGATCTTTCACTTAGAAGTTTTCTAACTTGCAAGTTTTTTATTCTGGCTATATCAGTGAGTTCGTTACTAACTCGTAGATACTTAAAAGGTTGAAATACTTAATAATTTTCAAACGAGTCTTAGTGTATCGGCCAAGTTCCGACAAATTTCGCCAATACACCAGCCAACTTCCAATCAACTATGTCGGTACACCGGCAAGGTCCCAACAAACTCTGTCGATACACCAACCAATGCATAGAGGGCGAACCCCGCTTCGTATATCGGCAAGGATGAAGCCATTGTCACAGATACGTCGGCCTACTTCCACTTGTCATCTTCGATATACCAAATCCTTTCATCGGGGAAGTTCACAACAACGTCGTCAGGACTCTCTTCTTGTATCGACAAAGTTCACGACGACTTCTCCAGTACCTTCTTCTCGTATCGACGAACTTCACACGAACTTTGTTGATACCATCATTCACATTCTGGGGACGTTCCTAACATCTTTGCCAGTACCACCTCCCCTTTATCAGTGAATTTCAAAACAACTGCGTCAATACTAACTTTCTCATTCCAATGATTTGATGTGATCATCTCCAGTACTAACGTTCTCATACAGGTGAAGTGGTGTCATTAGCACCAATGCACCAAATTTCTCTTTCTCCATTGGACACTTAACCAAATCACGCTTTCATCTTGAGACCTCTCCTATTATCCTACAACTCAAATCCTTCTCGTTGTG
>ML818234.1:0-24374 GCA_009831015.1 Picea engelmannii
AGTCAATTATATGATTAGCATCATGTACATATTTCTTCAATAATGAAACATGGAAAACATTATGTGCTTTGACTGTGGGAGGAAGTGCTAGCCTATAGGCTACAGGTCCCACTCTATCTAGAACCTCAAAGGGTCCACAATAATGAGGTGCCAACTTGACACAAGCTCTGATTTTCAAAGAACTCTTCCTGGGCCTAACTCTGAGATATACATGATCTCCCGTTTTGAACTCTCTTGGAGTTCTCTTTTGGTTGGCATAACTTTTCTGTCGGTTCTGAGCGACCTTCAGGTTTTGTTTTATCTGAGTCACCTGCTGTTCCATTTCTTTCAATATGTCAGGTCCAAAAGAAATTATGTTTACAAGATTACTCCAGCTGACTAGAGTGTTACACGGTCTACCATAGAGGGCTTCGAAAGGACTCATCTTCAAGGATGCTTGGTAGCCATTGTTGTAGGCGAATTCTACCAGTGGTAGGTAGTCTTCCCACTTCCTGGGTTGATGCATTACATGCATTCTCAACATGTCTTCAAGTATTTGGTTCACCCGTTCTGTTTGCCCGTCGGTTTGAGGGTGATAGGCGGTGCTAAACAACAATTTAGTCTCTAAGCTATCCATCAGTGATTTCCAAAAGTTAGATGTAAATTTCGTGTCTCTATCAGACACGATCTCTTTCAGCATACCATGCAGTATGAATATCTCCTTCATGAATACCTGGGCGATGTCTATTGCCTTGCAAGTCAACTTGACGGGGATGAAGTGAGCAGACTTGCTCAATTTATCCACCACCACCATAATGGTGTCATTCTATTTGTTTGAGGTTGGTAATCCAGTGATGAAATCCATGGAGATGGTTTCCCATTTCCATTCTGGGATTGGTAAAGGTTGCAATAATCCTGCTGGGTGTTGATGTTCTGCTTTAACCTATTGGCACTCTATGCATTTGGCTAAGTACTCAGGTATGTCTTTCTTCATTCCAGGCCAATAGAATTGTCTCCTAGTGGTCGTGATCATCTTCTGGTATCCTGGATGTCCAGAGTAGGGTCTTTTATGTAGTTCATCCAGTATGAACCTCTTCAAGTCGTCACAATCTGGAATATAAAATCTGCTTCTGTAAGTGAGCAGACCTCCTTCGGTCATCTGGTAGCCTTCATATTTTACTCCGGTGGGTTCTCGCTGTAGGTACATGGTCACGGTTTGGACGAAGGGATCTGTTTCTTCTGAATTTCTGATTCTTTCCTTGACATCTGTCTCGCAGGTGCTTACCGCTGCCAAGTGAATTGTTTTCATACTTCTGCTAAGGGCATCAGTCACCCTATTTTCCTTTCCTTTAATGTGTTTGATCTCGAAATCAAACTCGCTAAGGAGGGCCATCCACCTAGCTTGTCTATCATTGAGATTTGGTTGATCAAACAGGGATCGCAATCCACAGTGATCTGTCATAAGTACAAATTTTCTCCCCAGGAGGTAATGCCTCCACATTTTCAAGGCATGCACTATGACAGCTAGCTCTAGATCATGGGTCACATAGTTTATTTCATGCTCGTTCAATTTTTTGGATTCATAGCAGATCACACTTCCTTCCTACATAAGGACTCCTCCGAGCCCTTCCTTACAGGCATCTGTGCACACAAGGAAGTCATCTTCTGGATCGACGATTTTCAGCACGGGTGCATGGGTCAGTAGATGTTTCAGGATTTGAAATCTTTCTTCACATTTCTGTGTCCACAGGAATTTTGTCCCCTTCTTCTAGAGGGCAATGATTGGACAACCAATCTTGGAGAATCCTTTTATAAATCTCCTATAGTATCCTGCTAGTCCCATAAAGGATCTGATGTCTGAAACATCCTTTGGGGTAGGCCATTCCATGACAGACCTGATTTTGTCAGGGTCTACCGCTACTCCTTCTTCGGAGAGAACATGGCCTAAGTAATGTATTTGCTTCTGGAAGAATTCACATTTGTTGAATTTGGCATAGAGATGATGTTCTCTTAGCACTTGCAGCACAAGTCTAAGATGCTCTTCATGCTCTGTTTTGTTCTTGGAGTAAATTAATATATCGTTAATAAAGACAAGCATAAATTTGTTTAGGAACTTGCTGAGTACATTGTTCATCAAGCACATAAAAGTGGCAAGGGCATTGGTCAACCCAAATCGCACCACCACAAACTCATAGTGACCATACCTAGTTCGGAAGGCAGTTTTATGGATGTCTTCACCCTTGATTCGGACTTGATGGTATCCCGACCTCAAATCAATTTTTGAGAAAATAGACACACCCCCCAATTGATCGAACAGGTCATCGATCCTGGGCAAGGGGTACTTGTTCTTTATGGTTACCTTATTGAGTTTCCTATAATCTATACACAGTCTAAGGGTACCGTCCTTCTTTTTCACGAACAGGACTGGCGCTCCCCATGGAGACACGCTCGGTCGAATATAGCCTTTATCCATCATTTCTTTTAATTGCATCTTGAGTTCAACTAACTCAGGTGTGCTCATCCGGTAGGGTGTCCTAGACACCGGCACCGTTCCTGGTGCAATATCTATCGAGAAGTCTATGCCTCTTCTCGGAGGTAAACCTGGTACCTCTTCCGGAAACACATCTCTGTATTCTCTCAGGATAGGGTGATCATCAGGGATTGGTTTGTCACCTTCGATTGTTTTCAACACCTATATTGCATATAGGGTACATCCCTTTCAGAAATACTTTCTCATTTGCAGAGCTGATATTTGTCTCATTGAGACAGGTTTTCAGATCCCTTGAAGGTTTATCCTCTTCCCTTCCTTACTTACACATTCTAAGGTCTTATGGTAACAGTCCAATCTGGCTTTATGGGTAGCTAGCCAATCCATCCCAATCAACAGATCATACGATCCCAGTGGTAATATGTTAAGGGTTTCTTGGGTGGGGGATTTACCCAACATCAATTGCCAGGCTAGTATAACCTCTACTATCCTTCTTCTGGTGC
This sequence comes from Picea engelmannii, assembly GCA_009831015.1. NCBI lineage: Eukaryota > Viridiplantae > Streptophyta > Pinopsida > Pinales > Pinaceae > Picea > Picea engelmannii. Next base: position 2,971 of record ML818234.1, read on the forward strand.
CAATGGCTAACCGTACCAACCATGGCTTGGTATGTTTTTGTGGCTGTAGTTTACACTTATCAACAGCTTTAGGGGCTATGTAACTCAAATTTGAACCAGGTTCAATTAGAATAGACACTAGATGGTTAGAAATCATACCTTCTATTTTCACTACATAAGCTTGGTGGTCGGCTTGGTTATTATCCAAGGCTGCATAAATTTGTGGCACACTCCTGGCCACATCATTGATGGTAGTAGCTTCCTGTATGTTGTAAATTCTCCGACTATTCTGTTGTTGGTGTGGAAAGTCTCTTAATAGATGTTCTTCCCCGCAACCCCAACATTTCAAAGGTTCTCTCTTTGAGTTATCAATCTTCACTGATATGGGTCCAGAAGTTTTATTTCCGCTCAATGAGGAAAAATTCTGCTGGTGCATACTCCGGGCTGGGAAGCTCATTCTTGGGTTCTTCTTATAGTTCTTAAATCCTGGGGATTTAATTCCCTTTTTCTGAAATCTTGAACTATTCTTCTGTTTCCATCCTTCGTGAGGTTCTTCTCGATGCCCAAACTGTTCATGACAATAGGTTGCCTTTCGAATAGTGTCTTCTAGAGTCTTTGGCTCATCAAATTCAATTCTATTTCGATAGTCCTTAGGTAGTCCACTGATGAAGTGTTGCACCTTTGCCTTTTCCTCCTTGATATAGGGTACATACCTCAACAAATCGAGGAATTTGTTGACATATTCTTCTATAGTAAGTTGTCCCAATTTGAGTTCATAAAACTCTTTAGTCTTTTCGTCGAAATATTTTTCCGACAGATACTTCTTCCGGAAGTATTTCTCAAACCGTTCCTAAGACAGGTCCTCTTCGCGAACCCCTTTCACATTCTTAAGGTCTTCCCACCAAATGGAAGCCTTTCTGTTCAAGTTGAAGGTGGCCACTCGGGCCTTCATATTTTCTGAAAAATCATGGACTCTGAAATACTTCTTTAGTCCAAGCAGCCATGCCTCTACTTCCTCTCCCTTCTTTATTTCACTGTCGAAGGAGGGTGGTTTGTCTTTTCTAAATTCTTCGAATTTTCAACCTTTGGAAGGCTTTTTCTTCTTCTATTTCTTTCGGTAATAGGAACTGGTTCTGTTGCTAGAAGAGCCCTCCGAATCGCCAGCTTCCTTCTCAGAGGAATCATTCAACGCTTGTCCTTTACCTCTAGGGTGGACCTTTTTCGAGGTGCTCCTCTCACTGTGACCACTGATATGACCATGTTTTTGAGTTTCAGGTTCATGTTGCATTTGTTTTTGTAGATCGGATAAATTTTGCAGTAAAACTGTGTTAATTTCTGTTTGCTTTTCTTGTTCTTTCATCATACTTTCATTGTCGACCTTACATCTTTGTAATTCGACCACGAGGCTCCTCACAGTCTCGGCTAGACCTGGAGGGGTCCCTGCTGCCCTCCTTTCGTTAGACTCTTCGTCTCTATTGTGGGAGCCTTCTCCCACTTCATGGTGAGTCACCATACTATGCGTTGATAATTTTCCGCGGTTGATCTTCCGCTTATGTGCAAAAAGAAAAACACTGGTTGTTAGTCAATATTTATATTTATTTATAACCAATACATAATTCATATTTTCACATGTACACACACACAATAGGGGTTTTTCATTCTTAGCTTCATCTTTTGATTAGGAAGGTTAAGACAGGGGGTTACTCTTTTTAGGAGTGTTCTGAACGGAGCTTATGCGTAACTCGTTCATGAGCCCAAGCAGGCCAAGTGTTGTAACCATGCTCTGATACCAATTTGTCACATACATGATGCGACGTAATAGATTTTTTGCCTTTTCTCGAGTGACAGAATATCTGAGATCCTACGGGGCTTAGCACAGGCTGTAGACGCCACCTCTACCTCGACAAAGTCTCTGCACAACCTCCCGGTCTTAAGGATAGTTCAGTTTCTTTTATGAGCCGAAACGAATTATTTTGATTCCCAGCTGGAATCTCCTTCCAATCGATCCACAGGTCCTTTCAAAAGCTTCCCTGTGCGAACAACACTAGGTGCGAGCTCCACCCTCTTCGAGGGACCACAGCGCTATGACCAAGGTCCAATTCCGAAGGCACTTGTCGCAACTTGCAATCTCGCGAGTTCGCAAGTCGAAGCTCTCGACTTCTCCTTCTCAATATTGCGATACCCGAGATCACGAAATGGGTATAGCTCCTCTTCTATCAGCGCCCTCCGCGCGTGAAAATCGGCTAGGCTAAACACTAGCTCCCATCACATCTCGCAACTTCGCAAGTCGAAGGGTTGAACCTCCATGCTCTTCCCGTGCAAACCTCCGAGACTTGAAATTCAGGGAGGGTTGACCTTCCTTTCACACTTCTCGCAACTCACCACTTCGCGAGTTGTAGTGTCGAGCTCTCGTGCTCGTATCTCGCGAATCCCCGAGACGTGAGAAGTCAACGGAGTGTTGAATCCTTTTTCCAGGCGACACATGTCCACCTATCAACCACGTGGGTCCCACCTTGTGGTTCTTCCACGTGCCCACACTCATGTCTCGGCTTTCGACACTTCGCAACTTCTCATGTCGAGAAGAGGTTCTCTCAACCTCCGAACCCCCGAATGTGCGATATGCGATGGGGTACCTGATCCAACGGTCCTCCTGCGACCTGGATCCAACGGCTATCTCCGCTCCTTGCTATTTCGCAACTTCGCAAGTTGTGGCATCCAACCTTGGTACCTTCCCTTCACGAAACCCCGAGAAGTGATGTTAGATTTCCCTCTCGCGTTCTCGCTACTCGCGACTTCACAAGTCGAAGGGTTGAACTCTCATTCCTTTATCTCACGAATCCCTGAGACGCGAGAGGCCAACAGGTGTTGACTCCCTTCACTAGGTGACACATGTTCGCCTATCTATCGCACAGACCCACCTTGCAGTTCTACCACGTGTCCCTCGTCCTCAGCTTCGACACTTCGCGACTTCGCTTCCCGAAGCGCTACCTCCTTTGTATCCCGACACCCGAAGTGTCGAGATCCCGAACCCCTCACTACTCCTTATCGCAACTCGTGACTTCGGGACTTTCGGGACAAAATTCTCGGCCTCTTATCCGTCGATATGCTGAAATGACGAAATTTCGACACGTTATCAACGCGGGTCCCACAATGGAACTTCCCGCTTTTTCTGGAGTTTCGGACTTCGCGACTTCGCGAATCTTGATGCTAAGCTTTCGGTTCTTCAACCCACGAAACTCTGAAATACCAAGTTCCGATTCACTTCACCAATAATTGGCTCACACAAAACCCTTTGCCCCTTCGAGACTTCGCCTTTCACGACCTCGCAAATCTTGAGGCAAGGGTTTTAACCTTTCAACTCGCGAATCCACGAAATGAGATTACGCGAGTGATCCAATGGTTCTTGTCGACTCAGATCCTACGGTTCGATTTCTCCCGAACTTAAAACTTGAAAATAGGCTTGCCGTAACTCCCCTACTACTCTGCAAGATCTGACAGCTCTTGGGACTTCACGAATTCTCCACGGAGAATTTCGACCGTTCAATGCCTCCTTGACGACTCTTGCGAAGCGAACACGGTAATTCTTTCACTGCTATTTTGGGATTTCAAGAGGATCATTCTTCCTCATACATGGTTACTAAGACTTGCACCTTCAAATCCTTTTCTAGGTTCTTGGTGAGCTTTCTAAGAAGGGTGTCTCTATGGGGAGATCTATCCAGGGTATTACCTAAGACGGATAAGGGTATAGATTTCCCGAGAACAGGCTTGAAGTCTGAATTAATTCAATATTTGTATAAATAACAATTTATAAAACATAAGCCATACGTAGTCTTCCCATTATAAGCACACAACTACCATTTCTAAATCAAAACACTACACAGGCAGTCTTATACGCAAACCATTCATAAAACTGCACAGACTATGAGCATACATGTCAGCATATAAATTTCAAGATGCAAGATGTAAAAAAAACACTTATCATAAATAACACCAGATGTGATTGCAACTGCTGAGAGGGGTGCTCATTTTCACCCAACTGTAGGCTCAGCGACTCCCAACGGATTTACCACTAGCCACCCCCGAGCTGAGACCACGATGTTGCGAGACTGAGTCTCTATTTGCCAGTGACCGAGAACGAAGGTTACTCTCCTTCTTCTTTGCTATCACTCACTCTGTGTTTTTCCAGATTTCCTCTTCCTCTTGCCCTCGCGTCTCCCCTTGATCGCCCACACTTCCTGCCTTTTCTCTGTTCGACGAGGTTGCGTGTGGCATGATTTTCCTCACAGTGGTCAGGTCTGAGGACTCTACAGATGGGTGGTTCACCCCCATCCCTCATTACTCATGAGGAGCCCTTTACCTACCAATCCTGACGAGTCATTTAATTTGGGGCCAGTGAGCCGCTCTTGGTTCTCTGGGCCAGTGAAGTCCAAATACGGTATTGGTTTTGGGTGGAATTTAATGCCACCATTCTAGATGCCTTCCACCACCTTTCTTCAGCCATCTTGGTCTCTTTTTCAACACCTTCCCTTCTCAGCAGTCCTGCAATATATATAATATTATTTACATTCATCGACCTTTTCCACAAGATCCATACACACCACACATTCACATTTTTGAGTTTGCCACAGTTCATGGCCATTATAGTTATTTTTACAGACTGGGGGAAACAGGGTGTTACATCAAGGCAAGGGTGTGCGTATCAATAACTTTATGCACCAGTAGGGCACCAGACAGGAAACCGATCAAGAGGTGCATGGAGGACTATCGGCACTACGGGAAGAGATCGAGCTACATAAACAATCCCATGGAAACCCTGACAAGATGCAGAGAAATATCAGAGTGGCAAAGCAACAGATGGACATTGTGTTCGACTTCCATTGGGATGGATGGATGGTCGTACTTGGTACCAGTTGGCTACATTGCTTAGCCGATCATATTGTATGGTTTCTTCTCATGTTTCAAAGATGAAACATGTGAAGGGGGATGGACTGTAGTATACATAGGGAGGTAATATGGGGTACCTAGGGAGGTACCCAATGGGAATGTGGTTATGTAATATTTTTGGAAGTCATTTAATATATGAGAATGTGGTCATTCAATGTAAGGTGGACTAGGTCCACTATATTAATAAAGGCTCACTATGGTAGTTAAATGTAATAAATATGAGAAGTCTCTCTAGAAGGTTCCTAGGAGATAGAGAGAGTTATATAAAGAAGTGTAAACAATGTAATGAAGCATAGTGAAGAATATTGTGAATGTATCAAGCATTGTTTGAGGAGTGTTATCCTTCCTTAAGGATTAATATATGGTGTTACCCTACATCAAGGGTTTTATCTATTTCCTGTGTTTAGTATTTGGCGAATGGTTTGGATTATTCTTGTTGATAGTGTGGGTTTATTTTGAGATTTATCTTCAGATCTATTCAGGTACTTAACAATTGAGCCTATTGATCCTGTAGCTCTAGTTAATGTTCCCAGAAATATTACAGTAGGTCAGAAGAGACATGCATGGGCTTATCAGATTCTGTAGGAGGAAGAAGGACATGTAACTCATCTTGGTACCTTCCAAGAGAGCAAGATACCTCAGAGATATTCGTTCTATGCCATAACTATGAGCCACATCATTGATTATGAGCCTTCATGTTATGAGGAGGCATCTAGTCAGCCAGTATGGATAGATGCCATGATGGAGGAGTATTAGTCCATCATGAAGAATGATATGTGGGATATTGTTTTGAGACTTGAGGGGAAGTCTGTAGTGACTTCCAAGTGGATTTATAAGATCAAACACACACCTAACGGGAGCATCGAGAAGAACAAAGCGAGATTTGTTGCTAGACGATTCTCTCAGATGGAGGGAATAGATTATGAGGAGACATTTGCTCATGTTGCTCGATACACTTCTATCTGGATGATTATTTCTCCTACAACATCCATGGGTTGGAGATTACATCAAATGGATGTGAAGACATCATTTCTCAATGGAGAGATTGAGGAAGAAGTATACATCGAGCAACCAGATGGTTTTGTGATACATGAGAAGATGTCTCATGTGTACAGGTTGAAGAAGGCCCTGTATGGACTCAAGTAGACACCTCTAGCTTGGTATGCGAGGATTGATGGATACTTGATGAGTTTGGGCTTCAACAAAAGTGTTCATGATCCCAACCTGTACTACAAGAATTTTAATGGTGAGTCCCCAATTTTGCTCCTCTACATTGATGATTTATTCCTCACCAATACTGAGAGCCTTGTTGTTGAATGCAAGTATGTGTTGGCCTCTGAGTTTGAGATGAAGGGCCTTGGTATGATTCACTACTTATTGGGACTAGAGGTGTGGCAAAGAACTGATGTGATCTTCCTGAGTAAGGGGAAGTACACAATTGATATATTAAAGAAGTTTGGGATGTTGAACTATAAGCCCATGAATACACCAATAGCGACAAATTTGAAGAAACTAAGTGTGTATTCTTCTGATTCCGATGAGATTGATTCGACCCTGTATAGACAACTAATTGGATCATTGATGTATCTGATTAACACCAAACCAAATATTTTTTATGCAGTGAGTGCACTTAGCCAGTTTATGAGTTAATTGAGATAGACACATTGGATTGTTGCGAAGTATGTGTTGAGATACCTGCGAGGCACAATTGGACATGGTCTAAGATAGGCTTCCAGTGTTGACATGAGATTGCAGGGATATACTAACTCTGATTGGGCAGGGAGCACAGTAGATAATAAGAGTATCTCTGGGATTTGCTTCACTTTGGGATCTACCATGGCTTTCTGGTGTAGCACGAAATAGACTTATGTGGCTTTGAGCACCACAGAAAAAAAGTATATTTCATTGAGTGTGGAAGTCTGCCATGTAGTGTGGCTTCGCAAACTCCTTGAAAATTTATTTGGACATGTGTTGGATTCCATCCTTATTCATTGTGATAACCATATCTGTGTGAAGATCTCATAGAATCCAATGTTTCATGACAAATCGAAACACATTGAGATCAAGTACCATTACATCCAAGACATGGTGAAGAAGAAGATAGTATTGGTGTAGTACCTTCCTACAGATGAGTAGGTTGTTGATGTTCTTACCAAACCAGGACGAAGTTCGAGTACTTCCATGAAATATTTGGTGTGGAAGAGAATGTTTTCCTTTCTGAGAAGGAGTGTTAATGTTTTCAGCTTGAGACATTCTCCATATTGTACTCCTTTGTGACCGAGTTGAGTTGATCTATGAGGACACTTATTCGAGAAGGGATAAGTGAGTTTGGGATTATAGCCCAACATCCCTTATGGAGATCACATGAGGACATGTTAAGGAAGTTGACCTTGACATCACACACAATGGGGAGTTGACCCTAGTGTTTCTAAAGGGAGTAGCCTCTAGAAGTACACATGGGAGTGCCATGTGTGACAAACATTCTCCATATTGTACTCCTTTGTGACTGAGTTGAGTTGATCTGTGAGGACACTTATCCGAGAAGGGATAAGTGAGTTTGGGCTTATAGCCCAACGTCCCTTGTGGAGAGCACATGAGGACATTTCAAGGAAATTGACCTTGATGTCACACACTATGGGGAGTTGACCCTAGTGTTTCTAGAGGGAGTAGCCTCTAGAAGTCCACATGGGAGTGTCATGTGTGACAAAAAATTTTCTACTACGGTGGTTGTGTATCACTAGCAGAGACTGGATGTCTCTAGACAATAGTTGTGTACTACTAAAGTGGTTGTGTACCACTAGCAATGACTGTGTGTCACTAGACAATAGTTGTGTGCTACTAGCAGTGGTTGTCTACCATTGGATAGTAGTTGTGTACTACTATGGAAGGATACCTCCCTAGCTAAGAGGAAGTGTTGATGTTTAAGAATCAGGTGGACCTTCTCCTAGATTGGACTGTAGACCAAGGGAGATAGGATAAATTATTACAAAGGTATACTTGTGGTAAATGGGCCCAGACGTAGTCCTTCCTTGATCATGACGAGTAACAATATGGAATTGAGGTGATTGAGGTGTTTTCCATGTGTTAGTTAGCATCATACTGACATTCACTCATAGGTGTGTACATGTGGTGAACGATCCCGGTGTGGTCTTTGTCCTAGTCATGGTGATTTGACAAGGAATGGTAAAGACTCAAGATGCTATATGATATCGCATGCGGACCCAAAGTGAGCTTGCTCTCAGAGAGAGTCAATCGGCTCTAAGGGAGAGCTGCAGAAGGAGTTTCCCCTCGGTTCAGGTGGTAGAGAGACATCTCCCAAGACTGACAGACAAGTGTCATGAGTCTAGGGTGAAGTTTGTATACTTCAGAGACAAGCTTGGCATGATACATAATGTCTCATTCGTTGAGAGGGAGTGTTGATGTTTGGATAACATCGAAAATACATTCTCTTAGATTAATAATTAATAATATAATTATTGATTATTAAATAATATATATAATACATAAATGATAATAATAAATAGTCATTGATTATCCAAGGGATGCATCCTTTCATGGATGGTCAAATATACAATATTATCTCATATAGAAAAATCAACATCTATGAGGATCTTAACATGATCAATTTTTTTTTTTTTATATATCATAGATATAGATCTCTTCTAGTAAAGCATATAACTCATTTTAGAAATGGTTAAGCTAACCAAAAATTATAACTAAAATAAAAGAGGTATGTATTCTAGGATTTTGATATATGCGAAGAGAAAAATAGAATAAAAATAGTAAACAATATTAATTAAAAAAAAACAATATATTTGTTATCTGCATATCCAACTCTATCTATGTTTGTAGTTTCATTAACAACTGATTTCTATAGCCTATAGAAAAATAACATAAAAAACAGAGATATAGAGAGGTATTCAAAAAAATGGAAGTTTTTATCTATTTGCAGATCAAACCACTAGGTTTGTCATCCTAAACCTAAATTTGAGGCAATCAAGTCAGCATACATGTACGCTAAAGTTGTCAATCTCGCCCAAAATATTTTGAATTTAAAAAAAAATGTGCATGTGCTCTAGGAACACGCATGTGCTATAGGAACATGCACACAATCATATTTCCTACTTCCTATTTGTTATTCCTCTCTCTCTCCCTTTCCATCTACTCATCTTCCGTCTTCCCCCCACTCTTCCCCCTTTCTCTATTTACCTCTCTCTACCTCCCTTCCCTCTCTATCCCCCCCTTCCTCTCTCTCTACCCCCCTTCTTTATCTCCCTTTCACACTCATATACATGGTAAGACCTAGACATGGCAAGACCTAGACATCACAAGGCATGGAAAGACCTAGACCTAAACCTTTCCTTGCCATCTCTCTCTCTCTCTCTCTCTCTCTCTCTCTGCCACTTTGACCCTCCCACCCCTATTACCTCCCCCTCCTCTCTCTTCCATCTCTTGCCCACCCTTTATCTCTCTCCTCATTGTTAGTCTTAGTATCACTCTCTCTCTCTTTTCCCATCTAGCTCTCTCTCTCTCTCTATACCCCCCTCTCTGTCTCCCTCAATTCCTCTCACTCACTCACTCTCTCTCTACCCCCCTCATATGTCTCCCTCTCTCTGTTGGATTACTGAGAGGGGGGGTGAATCAGTAATAGCATAATTATAATTTTTTTTCTCCAAATAATCCAAGTGTTATATCAATGTAGATTTATTATCCAATAATGAGCAATAAGAAATGAACAATCACGTACATACACAATACACTAGTGTTTTACGTTGAAACCCAAATCAGGAGAAAACCACGGAATGCTTTATCTTATATGTCTTAAAGAATTACATTCATTGGTAGCACCAAATTCCTTTGTTTTCCAATTGAAATTGGAAGGAGGCTCCAACCCCCTAGTTTCTCAGGCTACAACCTGAGGGAATATCCAACTCCCCAATTCTTTGGCTACAACCAGAAGGAAGCTACAACCCTCTATGTTCTCTGGCTACAACCGGAAGGTGGCTACAACCACCTGTCCTTGCCCCGTCCAATAGTCCTGAAGTAGAAGTAGAATGATGGAACCACTGTCACACTATCACTGTGAGATATATTGCTGTAAACATGTACCAATAAACCTGAACCATGCATCAACCTGTACCTCAACCTGTACCATAAACAAATGCATCAACCATGCACCAACCTGTATCAAAAAATATGTAATCAACCTGTAATGAATAAAGATATGAAACTAATACACAATTTTCTTCAGTGTGTTTTATGAAATTCCTCCAGGTTTCACTACTTGGAACCTCTCAGAAAAGGAGTTATGACAAAAATGGCACACCTTGCTGAATTCTGGTTTATTCTAGAGAGTGACCTTGTAGAGCGTGCCCCACACAAAATGTTTGTTGAATTGATAAGAAACTATTACACAACATACTAAAGATTGTACTCTAGCCAACACATTCGGTCTTACTTAATTTGGATCTGTTATGAATAAGTTATGACGTTTTTACCCGAAACACTTGTTTTTTATTAGTTTCATGACTAGCCACAAACTCTATTTTCCATGTAGTGTAACTCCAAAACTATAACGACCCACAAGCTGAATTTTTTACCACAGGTACTTGGATATGTTTCCTCACTGACATAGAAATTTCATGGTCTGAATCATTCTAGAAAAAAAATTATTGCGAAAATGGTGAGATGACCTGAAAAAAACATACCTTAGAAAGCATCATCAAAATAATTTATCCTTCCTTGAATCCTGGCCTTCTTTTCTTCACTTTCCTCAGAAATTCAGCTTAGATATCATTTGGTTACCTAATACACCTATAGGTATTCAATATGCTCAAGTGTGTCTTAAATGAGAGAGTCTTGCCTCTTATTTATACTCTCAAAGTAGCTTCCTTAAAAACATTTTATAGGTCACTTTGCCCACTTTCCTTATTTTAGGGTTAACCCACTTCTAATTTCTCCATTAAATTTATTTTTGAATTAATTTATTTTGTATTTACTTTGAATTATAGTACACTCATCACTTCACTTTATTATTTACCTTTTAAAATCTCTTAAACCACTTTAACTACTTTGACCTTTTGGGGCTTCTAGATGACATATGAGGGTCCTCCAACTTCGTAAGACCATAACTCTCAAACCGTGAGGAGTTATGTGACGTTCCACATACCAAAAGAAATGGAATGACATGTATTATCCATATAGAATATTATTACCTGAAAATATATCAAAACTCATACCATTATTCATCAAACAAACTTGGGTCCATTACCCAAACCTGGGTTCTCCAACTTCTCATGGCCATAACTCTCTAACCGTGAGGAGTTATGTGACGTTCCACATACCACCGAAAATGGAATGACAAGAACTATCCATATATAATATTTTCACTGAAAAATTCACTGAAATGCATCTCATTATTCCACAAATAAGCATGGGTTCTCTAACCATACATCTAGGATAACTCAATCCACAAAACGTCTTCCCGTGAGGGATTTCACCATAAGGGGACCACTTTGGAGTTCATCCATTTCTACTTATTATCAAACATGACAAGACAATAACGAGTCATCTTTACATCAAACAATCTTGGGTCCATTACCCAACCTTTGTGCTACGGGGCTTTCTTCAAGGGTTGACATCAATGACAACCAACCTTAATCAATAATCTCCCCCTTTGGCATTGATGGAAACACTATGATGCAATAATGAAATAATATCACTTATGCTCCCCGTGGAACCATGCCTTTGTCCTCTGCCTTTGTCCTCTGCATATGATAAATCTCTCCCCCTTTGTCATCAATGGAAAAGGTATATTTCCATCTGGGGTTTCTCCCCCTGACTGAACTATCCTCTTATGGTGCTTCCTCATGTAAATCTAAGACATATAAGATAAAAATTTAAAAAGAATTTATTTTGGAGTAGAAATAACTCCAAGTCTCTAGCGAATATATTCAAAGGATTCCCGTGGAAGTGGTTTTGTGAAGATGTCTGCCACTTGTTTTTTTGTGCCCACATACTCAACTCTGATGTTCTTTTCTGTAACCTGCTCCCATAGAAAGTGATACTTTATTTGAATGTGCTTCGTCTTGGAGTGCATCACCAAGTTCTTCGAGATACTGATGGCACTTGTATTATCACAATAGATTGGAATGGGTTCATCATACTCAACCTGTATATCTGTCAGAGTTTGTTTCATCCAAAGAACCTGTGTACAATATCATGTTGCTACAATATACTCTGCCTCAGCTGTAAATAAAGATACCGATGATTGTTTATTGTTTATCCATGATACTAAACTCTCACCCAAGTAGAACTCCACTGGTGCTTTGTCGGTCATCAATACAACCTGCCCAATCTACATCTGTGTAGGCAATAAGTGATAGATCATTTCCTTTTGGATACCATAATCCAAACTCTTATGTTCCTTTGAGATATCTAAAAATCCTCTTCATTGCTAGCACATGTGACTCCTTTGGTGTTGCTTGAAATTGTGCCACCTGTCCAACTGCCTGCATTACATCTGGTCTAGATGTTGTCACATACAGTAGGCTGTCAATCATTGACCTGTATTGCCTCTGATCTGTAGACTTTGAATCATCATCTTTGCTCAACTTGCAACTGGTTTGCAAGGGAGTGATAACTGGTTTGCAATCTTCCATTCCAAACCTCTTTAGCATTTCTCTGATATACATGGTTTGAGAAATAAATATTCTTTGGTTGCTTTGACGTATCTAAAGTCCCAAAGAGAAGGATAGTTCTTCAAGTAATGACATTTCAAATTCATTATGCATATATTTTGCAAATTTTTTGCTCAACCTGTCATCATCACTACCAAAAATAATATCATCAACATAAAATTCAATTAATAAAATATTACCTTCACTTACCTTGATGTAGAGTTTGTTATCTGTACTTCCTTTTTTGAACCCTACCTATTGCAGATACTTACCCAGTCTAGAGTACCATGCTCTAGGAGTCGTTTTTAGACCATACAAGGCCTTCTTTAATTTACACACATAATCTGTGTTTTATGACAACTGAAATTCTTCTGGTTGTTCAATGTAAACTTCTTCTTCAAGTTCCTCATTCAGAAAAATTGATTTTACGTCCATCTGATATACTTTAACATTTTTGGAGCATGCATAGGCTAAAAGCAACCAGATTGCTTCCATTCTGGCAACTGAGGCAAATGTCTCTTCAAAGTTGATTCCTTCAATCTGTGCATATCCTTTACATATCAATCTAGCTTTTTTCCTTATAACTTGTCCATCTTCATTTAATTTATTCCTGAAAACCCATTTTGTGTTGATCACATTCTTATTATTTGGTCTTGGAACCAGTTCCCAAGTGTCATTTTTCTCTATTTGATCCAATTCTTCATTCATGGCCTTATTCCAAAATTCGTCCTTGTTGGCTTCTTCAAAACAGTTTGGTTCAGTTGTAGATAAGAGTGCTAGACGTGATTGTTTTAGTGAAAGAATTTTTCTTCTAGTCTCAACTCCTGCATCTTTGTTTCCAATAATTTGATCTGAAGGATAATTCTTATGTACTTGTTTGCTAGGTGTCTTTGGAAATACTCGTTGAACTTGCTCTTATGTTTCTTTCAGATTCTCTTCATATTCCTCTTCTACTTCATCTTCATCTTCTTCTTCTTCTTCTCGAAAATTTGTTCCATTGATTTGTTTTCTTCTTTCTTTGATTCTGGTCCGCCTGTTTCATCAATTGTTACGTTGATGTTTTCCACAACTTTGTTTAATCTTAGATTGTAACACTTGTATGCTTTCCTTGTACTTGAGTAACCAACAAGTACTAATTTATCCACACGAGAGTCAAACTTTCTCATTCTGCCATCTTTTCTTTTGATGTAGCATTTGCTTCCAAAAACTCTGAAGTGCTTCACATTTGCTAGTCTTCCTTTCCATAGCTCGTAGGGAGTTTTATCAGTGTTGTTTCTGAGCATTACTCTGTTTTGAATGTGAACTATTGTATGCACTGCCTATGTCCAAAATATATCTTTCAATTTGGAATTCATTAGCATTGTTCGATCAATTTCCTGTACCGTTATGTTCTTTCTTTCAACAACACCATTTTGTTGAGGTGTCCTAGCAATGGAGAATTGTCTTTTTATTCCATGACTGTTGCAGTAGTCCATAAATCCCTTTGAAGTGAACTCTCCTCCATTATCATATCTCAAGAATTTGTTTCTTGAATCCATCTCATTTTCAACCATTTCATTATAGATCTTGAAGTTTTCAAAAGCTTCTGACTTGTTCTTGAGAAAGAAAATTGCAATCATTCTTGTAAAATCATCAACTATTAACATAAAATATTTCTCACCTTTTAAGCCCTTTGTTGTAGTTAGTCCAACTAGATCAATATGCACAATTTCTAGTGGTCTTGTTGTTGAATATTCCTTAGATTTGAACTTGGTTTTTGTTTGCATTCCTTATTGGCAATGCTTGCATAAAGTGTTGGTTGGTTTCGTGATCTGAGACATTTCTCTGATTGCTTCTCTTTTGCTGACTTTGACAAGGTTATCAAAATGCATGTGACCCATTCTTCTATGCCATAGACAACTTTCATCTTCCTTTCCTAGACAACACTTTTCATTTCCAATTTCACTTAACATGTATATGTTGTTTGAAGTTCTTGCAGCTGTATCGACCAATTTCCCTGAACCTTCTCTTCCTATCTCACATTTTTGTGAATCGAAAGTAACTTTATGACCTTGGTCACACATTTGAGTCACACTTAGAAGATTATGTTTCATATCTTCTACCTATAGAACATTTTGTACCTTTTTATTCTTGTTCCCAATTTAGACTGTGCCTTCTCCAATGATTTTGGCTGAATTATCATTTTCGAAGGACACTGATCCATTTCTTTCATTTCGTAATGTAAGAAATTTATCTCTATCACCTTTCATGTGTTTTGAACACCCACTGTCAACATACCAACCATGTTTCTTTTGCTTAGTTTTTAGAGCGACTGTGCATTCTTCATTGCTATATTGATCTTGCTTTCTTATCCACGTCATTTTCTGAGGTTCTTGTCTGTGACTGTTGTTATTCTATTGAGGTTCTTTAGAAGGGACTGTCATTCTACAATTTTTTGCCACATGTCCAAAATTGTTACATTTGTAACATTCCACTTCAGTGCTCAAAGATTCAAACCTGTTGTAACTTCTTCTTTGTGTTTTACTAAGTCTTCTTGAGTAACCCCTTTGTGTATGACTCTCAAAGTTGTTATTGTTCCTGTTGTTAGCTCTCCAATTCACAGCTTTATGTCCAAAATTATTAGATACATAACATAAACAAAAAAATATAGTTTGATACCTGGGAGTTGAAGATCTTTTGAAAGAAAGTGCTCTTATGAATCCTTCTTCTTCTTGAGGCCTATCTATCTGTTGTTGATTCTGAAATCTGAATCTTCTTGGTGGAGGAGTGTCCCTGTAATCTTGCTTGTACATCTTCCTATCCCCTTTGATTGTTTATGCATAGCTTTTTGGATTTGTTTCTTGCTCTGTTGTTTTGGAGTTTGATCCCTTTTCTGTCTGATTGTATCCAAGTCCAGACTTGTCAAGATGAGATTTTTGACTGTTGATAATGTCATCCAGAACTTTTGAGCTATTATGCATATTTTTCTTTTGAATATCATTTCTTAGTGTGACAATCTCTGCTTCCAAGTTTCCAATGATTTTGTCATTTTCTTCTAGATGTTCTTTGAGTGTTTCTTCAATTCTTTTATATTCTTCTATTTGAACCTTCAATTTTGTGATCATTTGTTCTAGTTCTCGAGTGCCATTTTTCTTGTCTAGTTCTGCTTGTAGTTTCTTGTTTTTCTTCTTTTCACTTCTGATAACTTCTATGGCACACATTAATTCTTCTCGATAGTCAATTTCTACCTCTTCAATTTCATCTTTGAATTCTTCATATCCTTCTTCGGCTTCTTCATCTTCTTCCTCAGAGTCTTCTTTGTCATAATCTTTTACTGCCATGAATAGAACTCTTCATGTCTCACTGTCACTGATTTCATCTTCATATGATGATGAGATGTCTTCTTTGATACATAAGATTTTCTTGAAATCTTTCTTTGTAGTTATTTTGCCTTTATATGTGTGTTTGTCTTTTGAGTAACCTTCATCGTTTCTTTTTTTCTTATGAGGACATTTGTTAGCAAAATGACCAATACCATCACAATTAAAACAAATTAAATGAAGCTTACATCTACACCTACCTTTGGTTCCCTTGTTCAGTCTTTTGACGAAGTTGGCCACTTCTTCATCATCTTCCAAGACGCCATTGCTACTGCTATATTCTTCTTGTTCCTTTTTCATTTTCTTTCATCTTTTGGATGCTTTGAAGGCTGCTTCTTTTACATCTGGATTTTCCTATTCAGTTCTCATTTCATATGCTGTGAAGATTCCATGCAGTTCATCCATGCTTATTGAGTTTAGATACGATCTTTCTTCTAGCGCTGATATATTAGGGTTGAATCTCATAGGAATAGATCTTAGTACCTTTTGAACAATTACAGATTCTTCGATTTCTTCTCCCAATCCTATGATTGTTGTTGGGTCTAATTGATGATGTCAATCAGAGTTTATTTAATGTCAACCTGGGAAGGTAAACTTAGAAGCGCTACCTAAAATATATAGATCTAGAAAGATTCCTAATATGTCTGAGATCTTAAAGTTCCCTTACAAGAACATATTCATCAAAATCTCTTTCAACAACTAATCAAACCTAGATCTAACAATTGTCAAGACCCTAAGGTTCTCATACAAGAACACCTGAATTTTAGGATCTCCTCCAATATTAAAACATTTAACAAAACTTAAAAGCTAAAATGAAACAAACCTAAATCTAATAATTGTCTGAGATCTTATGGTTCTCTTACAAAAACACTTTCAAATAAGATCCTTCCAGTATTAGAACATTTAAAAAAACTTTAAAAGCTGAAATCAAACAAAAACATAAATTAGGTTATACCTAAAATAAGCAAATCAGCATGCAAGTGAGGCCATGGGGGCCCTCCATAACTCCACAAGCACACCACTTTAAAGGAGACTCAGATGTAGAAGCAAAATCGAAGTATGATTCTTTATTTCAAAATCTCCATTACAAACCAACTCTAAGATTACAACTCTCTCTAATTCTAAGATTACAAAACTTCAGGATTACAAATGGAGGAGATTGTACTCCTATTTATACAATGGGATGAGTAACAAACTCATAATGATCATCCACTAATCTCTCTTTAGTTCCACACATCTCTCAACCATCTAGACACATAACCCTCTTTTGTCCTTGATCTTCTCCATGCGATCATGATCTCTTATCTTATCAAATTCGAATTTGATCATTCAAGGCCACATAAAAGTGTCTTGGAAGCTTCTTTTGTACCTAAACATGTCAACAAACTCATTCTAATTGTTTGGTATAAGTACAAGCATATTATTTTCTAAAGTTTAACCACAAATCCACTTTAAAATGTTAAGAATTGATAAACTTTGGAAAAACATAGTTATAACCCAATGATAAGGTAAATGTAATGATGTGAAGGTGATATGAAGGTGAAATGGAAGTAATTGTGAAGGTTTTAGTGAATTAATGGAGTGAGAATAGGAACTATTTTGAAACCCTACAATTGCATTCATTGTTTCGTCAATTCTTAAGAAGTAGGTTGCAATATTCTCATCTTCCTTCATTTTTAGTTGTTCGAACTGACCTCTGTAAGTTTGAAGTTTTGCTTCTTTGACTTTTGTATCTCCTTCATAAATATTTTGAAGCTTGTCCCAAATCTCTTTGGTGGTTTTACAATGTGAAACTTTGGTGAATATTGTTTCACTGAGACCATTCAAAAGTGCATTGTAGCTTTGGGATTATTCTGACCAAGTTTCATTGCTTTTTCATTTGTTGGTGGAACTGCTGGTACTATGTATCCATCTACAATTGATTGTCAAATTTCAAACCCCCGTGCTTGTATATATGTCTTCATCCTTATGCTCCAAAAAACATACTTATGTCCATCAAAGTGTGGTATTCCATTTTTATATAAGTTGGTACTCTCCATGATCTACCTTTCAGTGGTTAAACTGATTTCTGAAGGAACCTGCTCTGGTACCAATTGTTGGATTACTGAGAGGGGGGGGTGAATCAGTAATAACGTAATTATAATTTTTTTTCTCCAAATAATCCAAGTGTTATATCAAGGTAGAATTATTCTCCAATAATGAGAAATAAGAAATGAACAATCACACACATACACAATACACCAGTGTTTTACGTGGAAACCCAAATCGGGAGAAAACCACAGAATGCTTTATCTTATATGTCTTGAAGAATTACATTCATTGGAAGCACCAACTTCTTTATTTTCCAGCTGCAACAGGAAGGAGGATCCAACCCCCTAGTTTCTCAGGCTACAACCTGAGGGAAGCTCCAACTCTCCAATTCTCTGGCTACAACCAGAAGGAGACTACAACCCCCTATGTTCTCCGACTACAACCAGAAGGAGGCTACAACCCCCTATGTTCTCCGACTACAACCGGAAGGTGGCTACAACCACCTGTCTTTTCCCTATCCAACTGCCCTGAAGTAGAAGTAGAATGATGGAACCAATGTCACACTATCACTATGAGATATATCGTTGTAAATATATACCAATAAACCTGAACCATGCATCAACTATGTATCAACCTGTACCTCAACCTGTAATCAACCTGTACCATAAACAAGTGCATCAACCATGCACCAACCTGTACCAAACAATCTGTAATCAACCTATAATGAATAAAGATCTGAAACTGACACACAATGTTCTTCAGTGTGTTTTATGCATTTCCTTCAGGTGTCACTACTTGGAACCTCTCAAAAAAGGAGTTATGGCAAAAAAGACACACCTTGTTGAATTCTGGCTTATTCTAGAGAGCGACCTTGTAGAGCGTGCCCCGAACATAATATTTCTTGAATTGATATGAAATTGTTACAAAGCATACTAAATACTGTACTCTAACCAACACATTTGGTCTTACTGAATTTGGATTTGTTATGAATAATTTATGACACTTTTACTTGAAACACATGTTTTTGACTAGTTTCAAGACTAGCCACAAACCCTATTTTCCACCGAATGTAACTCCAAAAATACAATGACCCACAAGCTGAATTTTTTTCCAATATGTTTCCTCAATGTCATAGTAAGTTCACGGTTTGAATCATTCAAGAAAAAACATTATTGTGAAAATCGTGAGATGACCTGAAAAAAACATACCTTAAAAAGCATCATCAAAAGAATTTATCCTTCCTTGAATTCCAGCATTATTTTCTTCACTTTCCTCAGAAATTAGGCTTAGATATCATTTGGTTACCTCAAAAACCTATAGGTATTCAATATGCTCAAATGTGTCTTAACTGAGAGAGCCTTGCCTCTTATTTATACTCTCCAAGTAGCTTCCTTAAAAACATCTTCTAGGTGACTTTGTCCACTTTCCTTATTTTAGGGTTAACCCACTTCTAATTTATCTATTAAATTTGTTATTGAATTAATTTATTTTGTATTCACTTTGAATTATAGTACACTCATCACTTCACTTTATTATTTACCTTTTAAAATCTCTTAAACCACTTTGACTACTTTGACCTTTTGGGGCTTCTAGATGACATATGAGGGACCTCCAACTTTGTAAGGCTATAACTCTCAAACCGTGAGGAGTTATGTGACGTTCCACATACCAACAGAAATGGAATGAAATGTAATATCCATATAGAATAGTATTACCTGAAAATATATCAAAACTCATACTGTTATCCATCAAACAAAATTGGGTCCATTACCCAAACCTGGGTTCTCCAACTTCTCATGGCCATAACTCTCTAACCGTGAGGAGTTATGTGGCGTTCCACATACCACCAAAAATGGCATGATAAGCACTATCCATATAAGATAGTTTCACTGACAAATTCACTGGTGTTCATCTCATTATTCCATAAATAAGCATGGGTTCTCTAACCATACTTCTAATATAACTCAATCCACAAAGCATCTTCCCGTGAGGGCTTTCACCTTAAGGGGACCACTTTGGATTTCAACCATTTCTACTTATTATCAATCATGACAAGACAATAACGAGTCATATTTACATCAAACAATATTGGGTCCATTACCCAACCTTTGTGCTATGGGGCTTTCTTCAAGGGTTGACATCAATGACAACCAACCTTAATCAACACTCTCTCCCCCCCTTCCTCTCACTCTCCCTCTCCCTACACCCCCTATCTATCTCCCTCTCCATCCCTCTCACACACTCTCTCTACCCCTCCTCTTTGTCTTTCTCTCTCCCGCTCTAACACTCTCTCGCACTCTCTCTCTACCCCCCTCCTCCCTCTCTATTTTCTCCTTCCTCCCACTATCTCTCCTCTATATCTCCTACATCTACCCCTCTCCCCTACATTTACCTCTCTCTCTACCCCCCTCTATGTCTTCCTCTCTCTCCCTCTCAGTCTCTCAAACACTCTCTCTATACCGCCCTTCTATGCCTTCCTCTCTCTCCCTCCCACACTCTCTTTCTATCCCTCCTCTATGCCTTCCTCTTTCCCTCCCACACTCTCACACACTCTCTCTCTACCTCCCTTCTTTGTCTTCCTCTGTCTCCCTCTTACACACTAGTAATTTTGGTACATTGCAAGGCAAAGCATGGAAAGGAAAAACATGGCCTTGACCTAGACATGGTAAGACCTAGACATGGAAAGACGTATACATGGAAAGGCATGCCAAGACCTATACCTAGACCTAGATGTAGACGTATACCTTTCATTTCCATGCCTCACACTCTCACACCCTCTCTCTCTCTCTCTCTCTCTCTCTCTCGCACACACACACACACACCCTTTGTCCCTTCGTCCCCCTATACCCCCCCTTCTCTCTCTTTATCTCTCTCTCCTCGTTGTTAGTCATACACTCTCTCTACCTCATTCTACCTCTCTCTCTATCTCCCTCCATCTCACTCTCAACCTCTCTTCTGCTCTTGTTGGCTCTCTCCCTCCGTCCCCTTCTTTCCCTCCTCCCTCTCCCTCTCCCTCTACCATATCCCTCTATCTCTCCATCTCACTCTCAATATATCTTCTACTCTTGTTGGCTCTTTTCCTCCCTCCCCTTTATCTCCCTCTCCCTCTCCCTCTACCCCTCGCCCTCCCCCCTCTCTCTCGCTTGTATGTACTCTTCTCTCCCCGTCACTTTCTATCCCCCTCCATTTCTTTCTCACTATATCCCCCTCCCTCTCTCTCCTCCTTTCTCCCCTCCTTTATCCATTTATCTCCTTCTTTCCCCCACTTCCTCTTAAATTATCTCTCTCTCTCCTCCTCTCTCTCCTCTCTCTACCCCCTCCCTCCCACTATCTCTCCTCTCACTCTCTCATACAACTACCCCTCTCTCGCCCTCACTTTGTATCTCCCTTCCTCTCTCTCTCTCCCCCCCCC